>VKOC01020234.1:0-67558 GCA_009364415.1 Spea multiplicata | reverse complement strand
GTATTATACCCGGGGTCCGGACAGGGGGTTCCTGGAGAATATTTTAAAGACCAGACCAAAGACCGAAGAAGTTTGAGTCTTTAAACCAAGAGAAATGGGCAACCAGATGGGCCGACGGGGCCCGATCCGCCGGCAGGTTCTGGGTTTCTAGGTTTCTGCACCAACCAGGGCAGTTATTTCCCACCGCAGGGCTCTGGAAGCCGGATCCTGACACTTTTGGCTTTGCTGCCCTCTCATGTCTGAAAGAGACTTTAAGTCCTTGGCACAGAATTCCCATTCTGTCGGCCTCATCCCGTGCGTGTATAACTTCCGCCACTGTATTAGCCTCTACCACATCTGCTGGGAGGCTGTTCCACTTTGTCGCCTAAAGATAAGCCAGTATGTACAACCATGTTTTGGCCACTCGTGTAGAGCAAATTACAGACTGCATGAGATCAGAAAGCAAGGCATTCAACGCGCGCCGGCCCCCTGGCCCTTACAACGTGTTAGTATGTAGCGAGACGCGGTGTTAATGTTCCTATTTTCTATCACTCCTTCTGAAACGCGCTGGGGAGTACCAAAAAAATGAATAAGAATGAATCGCGCCTAAAAGTGCTTGGAATTACCCAAATCCGGCTGGAACGGTACAGCGAGTGCTGTGTGACATCATCACGGCTCATGTTGGTGACATTACTCTGACCTGGCCCCTGGGGGCGCATGGTGTGCAGGGGGTTAATGCTTGCGGGATTGTGATGGGAAGATGGTGATGGGGAGTGATCAGGCGGGGGGGGACACCTTTTCTCGGAAGCCATCGCTGATGAGGCTACAGCTGCTGCAGGCCTGGCGAGCATCACACGTGGGAATGGAGATTATGGGAACCGCCGGAGGGGCCGCCGCCGGCCCCGCTACACATTAAACGGGCTACGATATTCTACCAGCGAGCTTTACCCTTGCCGTGCGTTCCTCACCTCCCAGAGGTTAACCGACACAAAAAGTCCAATTAAATCCTTCCCAGAAGAAAAAACCCGTCGGTTCCCATGAGGATTGCTCTACTTTTACCCATTTCCATAAAAATAACGGCCCTTTATGCAGAACCCCCGCTCTTATCCTCAATAAGTGATGATAATATCATTACTTTAATAGTGTTTTATTTCTTATACCTAGCCGATATGTTGCAGACACATGGAACGGCATCCCAGCAGAAGTGGTAGAGGTTAACATGAAATCATATGCGTAAATATCCTAAGAATAATTTCATTAGATGGTGCATGTGGCTCTCGTACGGTTCGTATATCATGCATTTGGATGAGATCGGGGGCTGTCACGGTACCTAAACCCAGATAGGAGTCTCAACCCAGCCTTGTCTGCATCTAGGGTAACAAGCGGGGGTAGAGGGGCAGCTGGGAGGGGGCAGTTACACAGGGGTTCAGTTCTCCTTTATCCGTCTGCACCCTGCATGTACGGGGTTTATGCCCCCACGGCCTGCAGTATACTCGGATGTCGGGGGGTTCAGAGACCCCTAAACTCCAGCTGCAGACCCCGCGTTCCCAGATCTGTAATGAGCGCGTAACTCCTTCAGCGCCAGCGGGACTGCGGGGAGAAGATCCAGCTGTTGGGTTTATGACATGCAGCTGTGAGAGCGCCTCGACACTTCTCCTTCCGATCTCGCTCCCTCGCGCTTCCATTCATTCCCCGGCCAATTAAACGGCAGCCTCTGGGAGCAGAAACGCCGTTAACCCTGCCGGGCCTGGCATCCCGGCAGAAGCCGCCACCCTCCGCGGCCCCAAACAGAATGCGCCAGCCTATCCATCTCCTGGAAGTATGGGCATGATGGGAGTTGTGATCCTCGGCAGACTGGGGTGTGAGAAGCGTCACGGTTACTTCATCGAAGGACGCTTGGGTTTTAGAAGCCGCAAACTCGATCCCGGCAAGAAAGACCCAAAGGTCGGTTCTGGGTGTTAAATTATGAGCAGTCGCCGTGGAAACCAAAGCTAAATTCCATCACTATTGGAAGTTCTACAAACATTACATTGTAACAGTTATTGCATTGATTTAAAGGGCTGGCGGTGAAAATGACCAAAAACATGCCAAATTACCTATAATATTAACCCCCCACTGTCTGAGTGCGGGAATCAGGACCGGCTCTGGCAATCTAATGCTGTTCTCCTAGTCAGTAAGGGTATCAATCGTTAGCCAATTGGCTTATTTTCTTTCTGCGGCTAACATGATGAACTATATGCCTGCCCTTGGCTATCATGTGAAACCCTTCGGTCAGTGAAATAGTTAATGCCTCAGGGTGAAATCAGATACCCCAATGACCTGGAATGCGGAGTGCTGGGGGCTGCCAGCCGGTGCTGTGTGCTCTCGCGCCACCTCTGGCCAATGAGCGGAACTGCGCCCCCCATCTCACCCAGAACCTTTAAGAAGCAGCAATATCCTACAGAGAAAGAGCCGGAGTCACCAGCGAGCCCCCCGAATAACGAGGCGCGGGAATCAATATAAGTCAGTATCACAGGCATTCAGACGTTAAAAGGACAGAAAAATCACTAAAATCATATTTGTACCCCTTTCTTGTGAGCCAATGAGACACCTGCTTGTGCGCCTTTATAAAAAGACGCAGTGGGACCTGAGGACGCTAATAAGAAAACGATAACGATAATGTGACCTATCTCTATCATGATGACAACCGAGGTCTAGGGGTCACCGGCCCTTGGCCACTCATAGAATGGCACGGGCAACTAATACCACTCTTTTTCAAGCAATGTCGCAATACGAAGGGATGGTGAGACTTTGTAACGTTAGAATTTGCTCTCTGGGATTTTGTAAACGGCTGGCGGCCCGTATTTTGGGTAGAAATCCCCCCTAAGCACCATTCTAAAGAGAGCAATTAGAAAAGCATACATTAAGATCAGCTTCAAGGGCAGAAGCGAGGGTCCGGCACGCAGGTCGCTACACGCGGCTTTGTCCGGCGGGAATGAGCTTTATTAATGAATAATGATACATCTTTGTTGAGCCGCGCATGGTGGTTTATTGCCGGCAATGACCAGGGCAGGTCGGGGTGATATAAAAGGCATCGCTAACTCTGGAGTGGAAAGCGGCGCATTCTCTGCAAATGAAAGGGCGAGAGGAGGGTTACCCCATGCGGATGTAAATGAGGGGCAGCCATAAAGCCGAGTGGAGGGCGTTGGGTGGACCTGGTGGCCGGCGGGGTCCGGAGAGGGGAGGAGATGGATGCCGCTTTCTGAAAAGCCCAGGAATTTATAACGCGTATTCATGACCGACGCGTCCAACAAAGGAGACGAGGAGCCGAGGCCGCGCTGTCAGGACCTCGTTATACCCCCCCCAGCAGCCCATCAATGAATTGCCCCAAAGTTAGGATTCCACCATTAAGTGCAACTTCCATTCACCTCCGGCTACCGTGGGGGGGTTAAGAGGACGATCTGTCCTTAATGCTAGGGGGTTTTGTGCAGTCGGATGCAGCCATTATTTCCTTGGGACAGAATTGCAGGGGGGGGTCCCCCGCTGCCGAGTTCCCCAATAAAATAAAAACGAAATCTATATATTTTTTTTGCTATCCCGTATTCCTACCACCTATCCGTGCCGCCATTCTCTATGCCTGCTCTAGATTGTGAGCTCTGTGGTCAAGATGACACTTAAGCGTGCAAATAGAAATGCAAATAACAGGACACCTGGATCCGACAGGTATATAGAATAAATCTGCCCCCGGGCCATGGGGGTCTGAATAGTGCACTGAGTGGGGTATGTGGCCTGGGGGGCCGGGGTGGAGGGGGATTCGCATGCTTCTCGCAGGTCAGTACTGGGTTTGAATGGGCGGAGGAGAGTGGGAAGGAAGGGTTTATTCATTAACTAATTGGAAGGTAATTAAGCCTTCAAAAGAAATGCACTGTAACCCCCCCCCTCCCCACGACAGATCGAGTGGAGAAATCCAAGATCGAGCGTGAAACGGGGTGCAGGGCGCGGGGCGTTTGCCTAAAACCACCGCCAGAAAACGCCCATCAACGCTAAACATCTTAATGATAAGGAAGGGGGTTTGAGTTCACGCGGTGACTCAATGTTACAGCTTCCTAACTACGTTTAACAACTGGGGCAATTGTGTTAAAATGACACGGCAGCCACCATGACATCATCAGAGTCCCCTCCATGTATTCGCAGGAGACTTGTTGGGCCTCATCACTGGCCGGCTCCGACGCAAGAGATCCAGGGGGTCTATCTAGACCCCCAAACACATGTGCAGGAAGCCATCCCATCCATTTCAATAGACGTGCTTTTTCACCAGTGATTGGCTGATGCTAGACGCCAAAACTGGCGAAAAATGCAAGCAGCGGAGAGGGGGGGGAAATATTATTTATGCATTTACAGGTAAATCATTAAAAAAACGTGTGCATTTTTAGTCAGCGGGGTTGTTTGGCTCCTGGAGACGACGGATTCCAGTCCACCGTTTCCATTGGGGATGTAAAGAAAAAAAGCGAAGGGAAAGGAACCGGGAGAGACCCAGAGAAGGACCCTCGGGCCGGCACAAGTGCAAGGCCAGGCACGGAGTTAATAGCCCCCTGAAGGGGCATTAAGCAGCAGACTATATGTCTTTGGTTATGGGGGGGTTATACATATATATGTATGTATGTATATATGTATGTATGTATATGTATGTATATGTGTATGTATGTATGTATATATGTATGTAGTATATGTATGTATGTATATGTATGATGTAATGTATTGTATATGGTATGATATTGTGTATGATTATGTTGTAGTATGATGTATGTATATGTTGTATGTTATGTATGTTGTTATATGTATATGTATGTATATGTTGTATGTATATGTGTATGTATGTATGTAATATGTATGTATGTATATGTGTATGTATGTTGTATATGTGTTATGTTTTGTATGTATATATGTTGTATGTATGTTATATGTTATATGTATGTATATGTGTATGTATTGTTGTATGTATGTATATGTATGTATGTATATGTGTATGTATGTATGTATATGTATGTATATGTGTATGTATGTGTGTATGTATATGTGTATGTATGTATGTATATGTATATGTATGTATATGTGTATGTATATGTGTTATCGCCCATTTAATTTCCTGCTGACGAGGAATGCTAATTACGCCGGCTCAGTTCCTCTCCACCCCGGTCTTTTGTTTGCATTATAAAGAGATTCCTTTGCAGCGGCCGCCGGGGAAGGGCCGGGAAGTGAACGCGTCAGAGCCCCGCAGCCCACCGGGGTGATATTTGCATCAGAAATGGCATATTACATGTCAGGCTAGGGTATGCGCAGAAAAGCCCCGGCACGACGACACCTCGCATCCTTCGTTAACGCACCGCGGGGAAGACACGTGGGGCGCGCTATTACACGGTGACGTTTCCCCCGTTCCAGCCGGGAGATATTACGGGGTCTGTTTATAAAAATCTATCCCAGTACCAAGTTTTAAAGCGGAATTCTGCTACCAACCGGAACATTCTCTGCGTGGTAGCCGAACGCGAGGTAACCATTAAAGTGCATCCGCCGGGCGATAAATGTTTCTTGAAATAATAACGAAGCGACGCCAGGACTCTTCGCTCGCAGAGCCTCTCGCTTTAATCTCAGGTATCTTGCGGTTTGAATTGCAAACCAGAAAAACGTGTTCTGAAAAACCGATTCGGCGCGGAATGCGTTCCCACGTCCACAGATCGCATGAATGAGGTTATTCATTCACAGCGCGAGTGCCGGCGAGGCTGCGGAATCGGGTAAAATATCCACAGCGGCCCACGGCAGCTCTCTCCGGACGGGCTGGAAAAACCCAGCACCACAGCCCAGAGCTGGCCAGAGATTCCGCATCCTACATGCCAGCCATAGGGGGCGCCAGCCACGTCACAGATGTATTTCGTTGGTCTCGTCTTAGATTCAGGAGCCGTGTGTGTATCCCGCGCATGTTTAATACGCTCACTGTATTACCCTCTACCACCTCTGCTGGGATGCTGTTCCACTTATCTACCACCCTCTCAGTAAAGTAAAACTTCCTTCCCTTCCATCTCAGTCTCTGACTCTCTAGTGTTAGATTCCGGTCTCCTGTTGTAACTTTTATCCTCCTTTGAAATAAATTCCCTCCTGTCCTTTGTTAATAAAAGTTGTATGGATTTAGGATAATTATAAGCAAGTGAAATAATTACGTGTCAGATAATTATAAACCGGAGCGGTATATCCAGACCTTAGCGGATCTCGGACAGCGAGTCCCGAACGTCAGCAGAACGTCCAGAATGCAAGCAGAACGCAAGCAGAACATCAGCAGAACCTCCAGAACATCAGCAGAACGTCAGGGCCGAGACTGAAGATCAGAGGCGTCTCTTACCTGGCAGCGGCTGAAGACGTCCTTGAGGGTGACGCGGATGTTGAAATGTTTCAGGACCTTGATGGCCTGCTCCCGCGCCTTCTCCGAGCAATTCACCCGGAAACATCTTCCTTCCCCGACCTGGGAACGCAGCTGCGAATGGCGAGCGGAAGCGTTAATCCCGCGCCATTACTAATCCGAATTATACAGTACTGGTATCAGAGACTAAGACCCAGGAATTCTATTACATACTACATGTTCAATGCTCCCCCAATCATTAATGAACACATAGAAAAAACTATATACGCCGAAACCTTAATGTGTACAGCAAGGGAGCTCCATGCACCCCTAGGGCAGAAGTCATTTCTCTTGGATACATCATGAAGTATGCATGCGCGTACGCACCCACCCACGCAGCGTGTCATTTATGTGTATATACGGTCCCTTCTCTACATGGTGGGGTTCACGCCTCGTATCAGCCGCAGCGGCACCGCACTCCGGAATACTCACCGCCTGGTAAGGGAAGCCACACGTCAGGATGACCCGTCCATCTTGTCGGGCGATCTGTAAGATAACGGACAAGTCATAAGGTCTCTAACGCCACAACCCAGAGAAAGGGCTTCAAACGCCAGCCTGTGATCCCGCGTTGGGACCAGGCAGCCGATTCCAAGCTGCGCTACGCAGTACGGCCGATTCCTCACCTCAGCGGCTCTTCTGTGGTCGTCATCGTTGTCCAACATCAAAACATCGACCCCGAGGCAGCGCAGGTAGCGGCCCAGGCCCTGAAGCATGTTATCACAAATAACACTGAACTCCCGGGGGGACAATGGCCGCTCTGGGGAGGGACTGTAAGTCTCCTCGGAGGGAAGCTCCAAAATCTGGGGACACATATATAATAACTACATCTTCTCATCCCAGTGGATAAAAACCATTAGAAATCATGAAGAATAACTTTAAAACATGCTTATTGTATAAAACAAGTAAAAATCATCATCTTGCCTATGACCCGTACCTGTTTTTTGACACCGGTGCTCTCCCTGTAGTGCCGGTTTTCCGGGCTCTTTTGGGATACGGAGGGACCTTTGAAAGACTCTTTGAAGTTGGCGTTGAGTCCAAATCGCTCTGGGTGTAGAGACAGCGCTTCGTAAACCCCCAGCAGACAATACGCATCAGCAGCTGGGGCAAGAAAGCATATAACACGTCACCAGACCAGAACCCGCCGGGGGGGTGAGTCTAATGTCATTGCCACGTTTAAAAGGCACAGACACGTTCTCCATGACCAAAAAAGCATGGGTGGTAAACAGCGTAAAAGAAAAGAAAAGAAAAGCGTTCAACTACAGACGGCCCCCACAAAGGAATAAATCTAAAAACCCAGTCCTGGGCAGACCCTGAGATATTGATATTATATATCGGATATATTATCTGAACACAGGTTACTGCTGGGGTCAAAATGATGGTGGGAACGGTGGGATGAAAGAGGTTAATTCCGGGTGTGAATGGGGTCACTTATGTCCAGGTGAGAACATCTCCAGGATGAAGATCCCTGCACGTTGACCACGTTGGCCACGTTGGCTGGCGGGAAACTTTCTGTTCTTAGGGCCGTATCGTGTCCCCCACCCTCTAGTACCTGCATACAGGATCTGATCTTCCCGCAGGGGCCGTTTGTCCCAGTTTGATATTTGCTCCGTCTTGTCTAATGGTTTTCCCAACACGTCCTTCACTAGGAGGCTTAGACCTTTTTCCGCTTGTTTTGAAATTCCGTCTCCGCTTGAACCGTCAAAGACGTCCACCGGCCCGCTGGGTTCCCTGGATCTACGGTGGGTACGCAAGAGCTGTGAATGAAAGAAAGCGGTTCTATTAATTCACGGCTGGGTCTGGGATCAAAGGCGAGTAACGAGTCTCAGGCCACCATGATGACCGTTTCTATATGTATGACCCAGAACCCCCCCCTTCTGTTTCTCCGTCTACCACTCTCTTTAGCCATCATGGTAACACGTCGCACGTCACCAACGTACCTGTTTATGTATCGCAAACAGGTCTACAACCCGTCGCCTCTCCTTTTCTAGTCCCTGAAATGCGTTGTCAGTGGAATCCAGGCTTTGAAGGTCTCCTAACATGTCGTAACCTAGAGAATTGCACAGTATTTTTAATTTGAAAGGGGGGGGTACATTTTGTACATTTTTTTCCCTCGAGTAGCGCTATTCTAAAGGAGGATCTAGGTGTTAATCTAGAAAAACACATGATATTAACCTAGTTTTGTGACTGTGGGAGACAAGAAGAGGTCCTTGATGAAGCCGGTGAGTTGTCCCTTTTTATCTTTCATCTCCTCCGTGTCCGTCAGGTTTTCCGGCAGCAGATCCAGCAGAAAAACGGCCTCCTTTACCGCCACTTGTACTAGGGATACGTTTGGCCTTCCCAGACCTCCAAACAAGGGTCTCCACTCCATGTCCACCCCGACCACCTGTCCGTCCTACAGGGCGACATACAGAACCATCATTGATGAACCATTCCATTAGAGTCCCAACACGACGATAGCACGGCATTGATACCCTATAACCGGGTTTCTAGCTTATGGTCTCATCCCTGACCCCAGGCCTTCCATCACACGGTCCAACTTTTACTTCACGCTTGAGCTTGCCCCTGTTTAGTTTGCCAGTCCCTTGTTGAGTCTCTCTCTCCTGTCCTGATGCCCCTCTCTCCTGTCCTGATGCCCCTCTTTTCTAGGAGGTCAGAATGTTTGCTGGGTATGAGGGGATCGCAGGATTCTACAGCCCTAAAAGCCCCGATAATGTGTATAGAAGCATCGGACTTTATAAATTAAACTGTGCCATTAAAATACATGATTCTGAATATTTACTGGCATTTTACTGGGAATTTTCCGCTAGCCAGTTGCGTTTCTGGGATGCTGCGGCCCAAACATTAGGCTAGATTAACGCTCCAGGAGGGCATCTGCCGGGTCTCCCCCCCAGCGCAGGGCGGCTGTTACCTGCAGCACTAGGTCTCTGCAGAGGGTCAGATCCGCAGAGCTTTGCACAAAGTAGACGGCGTCCCTGGGAATGGGAAGCTGGTAATACTGCTCCTTCCTGGACTGCAGATCGTCACGGCTTTTGTCGGTGTCCGGCAGCCTGTAACATTGAGCAGAGCTGGTGAGAAACGCACTTATCATTAATAAAACCTCTGGGAAACCGGGACGGAGGAAGTCGCTGTGACAAGGTGAAATATCTGGGATTTCAGCCCCAGAAAAAAAGAAAAAGGGAGAAACATAAATAACGACATTATTGCCGAAGCTCGAGGGGAGTCTGACTTTGGCTTCTGCATTTAAAGAGGATTAATAGAATTGGAGCTCAATGCAGTCCTTTAATAAAACCCTCATAATTCCCTTTTCTCCCCTCATTTTTCATCTAATTTCCCCTAAACTCTCTCTCCATTCCTTTACCAAGCCCCCCCAACATTATTATTTATTGATTTTATTCCGCAGCGCTTTACGGCATCCATCATAAAACACAATAAAACTTTACTGTGCAAAACGTGGGAATTTAGTAAAAGAAAAGAAAGGGGCCCTGATTGCAGCACCCAGCTAGACACACACGTATCATGTATGTAGCGTGTGCTAACACATACTCCGGGATCATGCCAGTACAGCATGAAGGTAAATACGTGCACGGAACCGTCTTTAGGAATTCGTTACATTTTCATTCGTTTCGATGCCGTCTATATACACATTCCATTAAATAAAAAATAAGCATTTATTAACCCGCTAATAAGCCAACGTGTCATTTGGATTCGTTTAGTCGCGCATTTTCGGACATTTTATGTTTAATTAGCCGAATAAATAAAAAATGGCTCTCATACGGTGTCTCCGTGAGCCCCTGTCTGGACTTTAAAGCGTTAAATCCCATCTGCAAACAGACAGCTGATCTCAGGGACATCCCCCCCGACAGACATGTAAGTGCCGGAGCCTGTGGCTTTCGTTGGGCCCGTCAGAGCCTGGGATGGCTCGTCGGGACCCGCGGTTCCCACGCCGGCCGTACACTGCGTTACTGTGTGAGCAGTCACTGGCCGGCCTTGTGCTCCGGCTGCTGGCTCGCTCGCTCGCGGGTCTGTTGTGCAAACAGCATACAAAGCGTCCCGTGTTTGTGCGTCTGTGCGGGGAAGTCAATATTTGTGCACACTATTTAGCGACGGGGCGCGTTTTCGGGATTTGGATCCGGACGGGCTCCGTGTGCCAGGCAGGGGTGATGGTGCTTGTTTGCGCTGTGGCTTTCGAGCCTGGGAAACGGCGTTCTCACACGCCCTGACCCCGCGGCCGCGCCACCTGAACGGTGGGAATGGCTTCGGTACACAGGATCTAGGCATCCTTCTCAGACCTGAGCCCGGGAGACTCCGTTCCCACGAGGGTAACCCTTCTCTCCCCTGAGATCCATACCTGATCGCATCCTAATTCCCGTGGGATCCAAAGCCACCTTTAGCGTAACGCATCAGGACAGATCCCTCGTAATCCTTACCGGATCTACCCTAAGGGTAAGCGGACACCCTGCGCTACAGTCCAGAAAGGCAGGTAATGCCCCAAAACTACAGGACCTTATTCTTCTAGGAGAAAATGTAGACCTTCAAAAGTATTCTTTTTTGTCTGTCTGTTTTCGGATCGCTGTATATCGGGTTTATAGAAAAAGTCTTTTTAGAAAAGTTTGGTTCAGATTATCATTAATAATATTTATTTTCATATTCCACAGAGCTGAACGATGAGATTCCGGCTCTTTCCCCTTATAATAGAAGCCACGGCAATCTTATCTCACCGCTTTGCTATAAAACAATCAGCAGCATTTCTCTAGCGGTATATTTCCAGCTAAATCTCTGCTAAAAACTAGAAATAATGACAGTTTACGGGAGAGAGTCCCCGGAGCTCCTTACAGATGTTTGGCGGAAGCTCAGACGCAGACTTCGGCTCCGTATCCATCGTTTCCTATTAGACCCGGGTTTTCGGTGCAATGCGGCAACATCACGGAGACGTATAGAGGGAGCGACCGCAATAAATCCGGTAACACTTTAACAAAGCTGACGCTTTGTGGAGATCCGCGTCTGATTTGCAAAGCTTAAGGATGTTTTTTTTGTAAGAAATGGTTGTCCTTAAAATAAAGGCCAATTCCGGAAGGGTCTCCTCCAAACAAACCCCGGTTACAGACCAAAAGTTCTAAAAAGAGGCCAGAATGAATTATAGATCCCCAGAAGACCGATTCTGCCTCTGATCTCCTCCGAGGTCTTGTTTACAGAAAGTACAAAAAAGAAGCCAGATGTGCAGAAAAAGGGCATTTGGGAAAAACCCAGAATGACAAAGATTTAGGTTTCTTTAAAGCAAATTTCTGCAGAAGCATTAATGCGATCTGGAAGTGGTACGGATCGGGACAAAGGGACACCTTCGTGCTTCTCCCCAAAAATGTCAGATTCCAGGAAACCCAAAACGAGCAGCGAATGAGCCGAAAGCCGTATTGTTCTTTTTTGTACTTTCTGCTAGATACATTTGACATCGTCCCCATCGTCACTTACTTCTCCTGGACACACAGGTTGTTCAGGGCGTCTGCCACGTCTGTAGGTAGAACCTCTACAGGGATCCCTGATTTTAAGGCCCAGTGGCTGGCGGTTTCCACGCCGCAATATCGGACGATCAGATCGATTGCTTGTTCCTGAAGCCATCGATTCTCCCGCACCGTGTTCTGCAAAGCAAGCAAACATGGCCGCCTTTACACAGCTCCATGGGTTGGGGAGCAAGTAACTATTTAACCCACATTAATCGGATGCCCCCCTTAAATATCCCCCGTAATGCTTATACCAAGCTGACACTAGTGAGCACGGCATACCTGCCAAGTGGGCCTATTACTTAAGGCAAGTCCTTCCCCAAACTCATGTCCCTCTCTCTCCCCCCCTGATGCCCCTCTCTCCCCCCTGATGCCCCTCTTTTCTAGGAGGTCAGAATGTTTGCTGGGTATGAGGGGATCGAGGGTTCTACGGCCCTAAAAGCCCCGATAATGTGTATAGAAACAGCAGGAAACGGCTTTATAAATTAAACGGGGTAAATAAACCCCATTATTCTTCTAAATGCCCCACCCAGTTATACAAATACCCCGCAATTAGGCACAGGGAATAAACCACTCACTCAAATACCCTAAGAGATCACAGGGGTTTGTCACTATGGGGGCACCAACACAATATTTTCTCGTAATCCTTTTCTCACAATTCTGCTATTTATTAATTAAAATATATCATAAATTCAGTAGGAATAACCAAAAAAATGGTTTGCAAAGTTGTGCAGTAGCCATAGCAACCAAAAGGGTCTTCCTGGCCACTGCTCCATATGTATAACTCTGCTCCCGCTGTAGGAATAAGAACAGTATTGTAGTCTTGCGCTGATCGGATACAGAGCGGCATCTGGAAGCAGGAACAGAGCTTTCAAGCCACAAAAAGAATCCCCTCCACCCCGCTCCTGCGCGACTGAACCATGTGGGGTCACAGACAAT
The DNA here is from genome assembly GCA_009364415.1 of Spea multiplicata. Taxonomy (NCBI): domain Eukaryota; kingdom Metazoa; phylum Chordata; class Amphibia; order Anura; family Pelobatidae; genus Spea; species Spea multiplicata. The sequence goes on along the minus strand of VKOC01020234.1, from coordinate 54,718 downwards.
AGCGTGGGACCTGCTTAGGATTTCACCGCCAGCATCTAGCGAGCTAATAAGGTGTTTAAAGATGGCATTGTGTGCGGTAACCAGACACCCCGGCTCACGTCCCCAGGGTACAGACACATATAGCGAGGGGGGAGGCGTCATTTCCATTGTGTCACCCCTGGTCAGCACAGCCTTGTAAACACTACCCATTCACCTATTCAGATTACACAGGTGTGAAATGCAGACGATCAATCACTGGCTTTACTGTAACATAAAACTTCTGGGGGGGGTTTAAGGCTCTGAGGGTTTTTTAAACAAATTAACCCGTAGAAATATCACTGCTGGAGCGCGGACTCCCTGACCCGCAGAGCTCCCAAGCCGATATTTATGCTAATGAGGTCACTAGGCCCTGCTCGGGGCTCGCACCTTCGGCGTTATAGTCAAATCTGTTCCCTTTAAACAAATAATAATAATGGGGAGAGAAAATGAGGCTTAAAGTGCAACTGGGACAGTAATAAAGTTACCTGCACGTGGTCCGTCCAATTCTCATAAGTCATGGTTTTCTAGGAGTAAAAAATATATTTATCAGTCAAATCATGTTCCTAATTATAAAAAAACCTAAGCTACGTTTCCGTTTTTTAAATTTTCATCCCCAACCAAACGTCTGATAGATGTAACGAGTGCTCATGTTGCTGCTTTGTGTAAACAATAGAATTCCATAGTCTTAACGAACCCTCGGACTCCCAGATATTCTCAGTGACTCTCATTGGGGTTTTTTTATTTTTATTCCCTGTGTTTATTCCAGAATTGGGAAAATGAAGCGGAACCCTCGAGATCCGGATCATTTTATAAAACATGTTTGTGATGACGAGAGGTTAATAAGCCCCGTGTGCCCCCCCCCGCAGTAATTGCCCCGGTACGTACCTCCACAAATCTCTTGTACATGAGGTATTTCAGCGTCCCCAGGTGTCGCTGGTTAATTAGGTTTGTGCAGAGAGCTGAAGGAGAGGAGACACAGAATGCATTGGAATCAACAGATGCGTTCTCCAGACAGCGAAACGCAGCGGGGGCCGAGGAGGTGCAGCGGGGGCCGCGGAGGTGCAGCGGGCCGAGGAGGTGCGTCGAACCTCAACACAACATAGACAGGATTTTGGGGTTTGTACATTTAAAATCAATAAAGAGTTATCCTAAGACCTCCAACATCTAAACTAATTAAATGAAACCTCTGCCCAAGGCAAAAGACCCCCCCGGGGTGGAAAAGGAGCTGCATGAGAAGGGGGTAGTTAAATGTGATGTGTTTGGGGTGAGGACTCGGACCTGGGTTCAGCTTATGTTTCTCCAGCAGACGGAAGGCCAGCTTGCTTAACGTTTTCAGGTTCAGCTTGTCGGGTTTAACGGACGGGAGACCTTTATACTGTCTGCAAACACACAAAGAACATGCGCGTCCAGATTCACCTACAGCCACCAAAATCCGGAGACTTTTCTTCCATGAGTCCAAAAATAAAGAAATAAACATTTCCTCTGTGCCGCCCCCCCCCTTAAACAGCCCAGATGCCCCTCGCTGCTTACCTGACATACAGGTGTTTGAGTTTCGCCTTTGCCTGGGGTGAGTGTCAAGCATGTCGCAAAGAGGGCAATACAACAGGGCATGTAGTGGCATGGAGCAAGATATAGGGCACCCTGTTGGGTTTACAACAGCAGATGATGTTACCTGCTAACTTTCCTGGGGTTGAATGTGGAGTCACTCCAACTATCTAACATCTGTACCAGCCTGCTCTGCAGCTCTGGGTGTTCTGCGACGTACAGCTCGACAAGGTTAAACCTCTCCAGGAGCAGCAGCGGGGTGCACATCTGCAGAGAAACAAATTTGGGTAAATCGCAAGAGAACGGAAGGTTCCGGCAAAAGGCGCTATGCATATAACCTCCTTCCCTTCATCTAACATGGGGCTTACGCATAACCTCCTTCCCTCGCTCTAACACAAGGCTTACGTATAACCTCCTTCCCTCGCTCTAACACAAGGCTTGAGTATAACCTCCTTTCCTCGCTCTAACACAAGGCTTGAGTGTAAACCTCCTTCCCTCGCTCTAACACAAGTGGCTTAGGTTGCGTATAACCTCCTTCCCTCGCTCTAACACAAGGCTTGAGTATAACCTCCTTTCCTCGCTCTAACACGGGGCATTAACTAATTTATGACGGGTTTGTACATTAAGAACACGCTGCGGATTTGGAAGGCTTAGAATAATGGGGATTGTCTTCCAACAGCAGCAAATCTAAATCAACGTCACTCAACCGCCGTTCCAAAGAACTTATTTCGAAAACTTTCACACCATGACATACACACTGTGATTCCAAAGAATACACAACATTACGCTATCATTTTTAATCTCTAACTGGCCTTAAGTGCTCCTGATGGCAACTTCCAGAGCATCAATATTTCAGAGATAACAGGAAGTCAAGCGTGCAAGCGCTAATCGCTTCCCCCGTCTTGAATCTGAAGATTAGGTTCTGCTGTAAATGTTTCACTCACTTCTTCCATATCCAGATCTGGTTGGAGGTTCAGTCTGATGCTCAGAATAGCTGCCTATAAGGGGAAAAAAACTATTATTATTATCGTTCATTTCTAGAGCACCAACAATCCGCGCAGCACTTCCTACAGTCCCTGCATTCAAAGGATCTGACAAAACTAGAACTGACAGACTAAAGCGGCCGGTACATTAGGGGAAGAGGGCTTGGCTCGTGAGCTTACAGAAGTCTGTAGAAGATTTGGGGACCAATAAATCCAGCGCATAAATCTTCCAAAACACCAGACTTCCTCCCAGCGCTCACGCGTGATTCCTGCACCTCCACGTAGGAGGACCATTCGTGTCTGTGGTCATTTTTCCCAAACCACTAGACATACACCTGCGGGGTCACCCACCTACCTAGATGGCCCTGCGTGTGTCTGGGACCTCATAAAAAGTGCCGGAAACCAATATTCAACTTCATTTATTTTACAATTTTCCATATCATTTTATAAGATTTATTGCTAGAATTTTTTCAGTTTAATTTTTTTGATTCTTTTTTTCTCCGCCACCAGATTCTTTTTGAGGCAGAGGGGCCAGTTTGAGGTTATTCAGGGGGACCCCTTGCTAATCAGGGCTGACAAGGGCCGGTATGGGCTTTCAGTATCAGAGGCAGCGAAGCATGGACAGACTGCCAGACTAGCTCTCTGTATGGGGGACAATGGCTCTTCACTGCTGGAGGGGTTTGCCTGTGACAAGAGGCGCCATTGTCCTCTCCCCTTCTGCCTTTTGGAGTGCAGGAGAGTCTCACTCAGCCGGCTGCAGACACTCTTTCAAAAGGCTGAAGTGTAACTTAAGACTGCCGTGAAACACTAGCCGGCCTTCTGCTTTCTCCCTTATTCTTCTCAGACAGAGCCTGCCCCATTCAGGGGGTCTTCGGAGATTCGAAGCACTCCGTACGAGCCTCTGCCCCCACTGAATTCCACCATTGTCCATGTTTGAATTCGGAGGCCGGGGGAGGGGACGGCATGCACGGCAGCCATGTTGGATTCATGGGCACCCATTTAACTCTATAAAACTCGTGTTTTTCTACACATTCCATGCTGGGGTTTAGGGAATACAAGTGGTGCGAATGTAGCCGAGGGGGGCAGTTTAGTAAAGCGTGGAGTCCTAGTATTTACTAAGTGATTTCTGAAGCTCAAGATTTACGGATGGGTTTTCTGATCTCACTCCAATATCCGCTTACCTCTTTGTATTTGCCCATGCGCTGCAGGTGGGTCACATGTCCAAGTAAAAAGGCCCTATCTGCCTCCTGGATCTGGTAGATGGAGCAAAGTTGGTCCAAAAGCTGACCCTCTGAGACCAGGTTAAACATGCGCGCTTGCAGTTTCTTCAACCTAGTGCCAGACTAACATCAAGAAACAAGAGGCTGATGTTATTCCGGGATAAAAGTAGAGGAGGCACAGAGCTGTGATATCACCACGCAGCCTCATATGCAAATGAAGGGGTAATTTACATGTATGGATGGAGCCATGAAAGGGCTCTACGTTCACACGTGGATAACCCGCACACGTATGTTACCTGCAGAGGCGCGGGGTGGTCATTCAGCCACTGGTGGAACTCAGTCGTTATAATGCTAGCCAAGGAATTCCCCTTCCCTCTCCAGGAGCTGGAAACCTCCAGCAAATCCAGAAGGACGGTGCGGGGGTCCTCCAGGGCCGGGAGCAGCTCTCTAACGTGTTCACGTACCTGCCGAGGCAGACAAGTCAGGGAGAAAACACAAAACGATGGGAACAACTTAACCAACGCGTGAATCGGAGGCAGCTACTCACCTTCTTCACGTCCCTCCTGGCCCACAGGTCTTGCAGGACATTAGATCGTGGGACGGATCATGTTCTGGGGGAGAGAACACGGGGAGAGATCTGGGTTACCGCTGCCCTGTATCTACTAACGTTCTTGTGTGTTGGGGCATCTGGTGGTTCCAGGTGGACCTGCCTGAGCCTTCTGCTCAGCGGGCATCTGCCAAACCGGCATGCAGGACCCCAACAGACTTTATAATGCGGAAATTAATGCAATAAAAAATACCTGAATGTAAGTTTGCCTTCTTTGTAATTCTAGAATACATTGTATCGCAGCATTAAAACGGGGAACGACAGGAATTCTATTAGAAAAGCCAAGGTCCGGCATTTGGAGAGAGACCCTCTATGGACCAGATACCCCTCCGGGCAGAACGCTCAGGGGTAATAAAGGCAGTTAACGGGGTAAACCGTCCTACTTAGGAAACCTACACATATTAGTTATCGTTACAAATAGTTTTTCAAGGAAACGGATTAAACCGGGGGTGCAAATGCACCAAACCAGTTTGGACAGCAAGACGAATTCCCCCAAACGTCTCTGTCTCAAGTAAGCAGCTTGTAAAACATTTACCCTCCGGCACTGAATGTGTTAATTCCATCTTCTAGCGTCTGGTTGGGGTTCTGGCGCACGGCACTGCCGTACAGCGCATGCACTCTTACCATAACGGCCGCTAACAAGACGGAGGGTGATGGAATTTTAATTCGGCAGTGGGGTGTATTCGCTAAACAGTGTGTTGTAGTAGACCTGTGCATAGACGTAATTAGCTGTGTTTAAAGGCCTTCTTCTGTGTCACGTTACAATAGGATCACGTTTCAAAAATATGGATTCACTTATTCTGGTCGGAAAGACACGCAGCAGACGGTCCTAATGAGTAGGATTTAATGGCAGACAACCCACCGCAAGCATTATGTTCCAGAGATAACACTGCTTGAGATAAATTAGACTTGGGGGAAACGAGGAGGGGTGTTAGGGGCAGAAGCCTGGGGTCATGGTGGTCCCCTCTCCGCTAGCTCTACAGTCACTCGTGGAATGTGACCTCTGTCCCCACCGGCCCCGAGTTGGAACATTAGATGGAATGATCTTTACCCTCTGAAGGTTCACACAGAGGAAAGCCAGGAGAATGGAGGACAGACAGCCTGAGACCACTTGTGTGAGAGAGAGAGAGAGGCAGCCTGAGACCACGAGAGAGAGAGAGAGAGAGAGAGAGAGAGAGAGAGATGAGAGAGAGAGAGGGAGAGAGACAGAGAGCGCCAGCCTGAGACCACGAGAGAAGAGAGAGAGAAGAGAGAGAGAGAGAAAAGCAGAAGAGCAGACAGCCTTGGAACCACGAAGAGAGAGACTACACCACTAGGCAGATGATAGAGAAGAGAGCTTCAGAATATGCCATAGTTCATAATATTATTAATTATATATTATTATTATATATTATTATTATCCTTCTTGTAGAATTCTGTGATCGCCCCCAAATCACGCCTGTTTCACGGACCATAAAAGAAGATGACGCTTGGCAGGGGTGGAAAAGAATAAATGATCAGAACCACATAAGATCAGAGAAGGGGTAACATAAGAGCGTGAATGATGGGGCAATAGAGAGTCACGGGTTGGCGGAAGACAAATGCAGAGGATGGAAAGGCTGGTATGGAGAAGAGAAATGAATATCCAGCTAGAATTAGATTGTAAGCTCCTGTGCGCAGGGCCCTTCTTACCTGTTGTTCTGTAAGTTAAATTGTTGTTATGTTACATACTACTTGTTATGTCAACCCATTGTGCGCACGGACTATCATGGCGCTATATAAAAGAATAAATAATAATAACTGTTTGGTAAGAATCCAGAGAGTCTGTGAATTGCAGCCGGGAAGGAGAAATGGGAAGTTTGATCTGGTGGGAATATTCTGAATGAGGAAGCCAAAAAATGAATCAGAGAAGGTAATTGTTCATAGAGTAAACAGCGCGGTTTGTTCAGGAAACAGACCAGATCTGTTACACCGAAACACCCGGCTTACTGCACAGCGAAGACCGGGGAGACGGCCCCCCTCCTGGGATTAGGGAGACCTCCTTATTCCTGGGGTCAAAGGTTAAGGAAGCGGCCCCATTCCTAGGGTATAAATTAGGAAGATGTCCCCGTATGTGGAGTTAAAGATCTCCCTTGGTTGTCACCCGCAGTCTAGGTCATGGACCCGCAGTCTAGGTCATGGACACCCCAGTTAGTCCTCCGTCAATTATCTTGTTTGGGGAACTGTAGGGATGCAGGGATCCCAAAAAGCTACCCGGAGTCACGCGCCTAAGGTGCTCACCCCAATACGTACCCCCACGGGACGCGGACGGCTGCTCCATTGACCTACAGAACGTCACTTGTGGTCCGCGAGAAGATCTCCTGCGTGGAAGACAAAGAGAAGCGTGAGGTTCTCATCGTTAGCAGTAAGAGAAGAACATTTAGAGACGCACCATGCGAGCCTCTCGGCCCCTCTCGGCCCACGGGTTGGAAAGCTGAGGGTCTCGTGTTTATTGTATGATGTGTTTTCATTAAAGCCACACTTTTTGGTTCACACTGAGACTTTATTACACGTTGGCCAAAACGGCGAGCAAAACTCACGAAAGTAACGCGTTCTTTGGCTGCTAAGGAGGGCGCGGTATTTAGTACCCTAGGATCTGGCGCCCTCCTATGGACATCCTCTGCACCGGGAATCGTGCCGGCCGAACGCTGGAGATACCGGCGTGGGAACAGCGAAGATACGACATGGAAAGAGCGACAACGAGCTTAAAAACGCCTTTAACATAAACCATCGGGGGTTATTTTCTACTGGGATGGGGAGTATTTTCTACTGGGACGGGGAGTATTTTATACTGGGACGGGGAGTATTTTTTGGCCAATCATTTTTTTTTTATAAAATGTGGCCTTAAAAAAAAATTCACAGCAAAAATTGATCTAAATCCCAGTTTTAAATGTTTTGGGTTTTTTTATAGCCCCTGGGTCTGTTGAGGCGGGGGTGCGAGGTAAGTGCTCTGCGGCGAACGAGGGGTAAGAGTTGCACTTCTGAAGAAGCCGGAGGGTGGAAGCCACATGCCTCGGGACTCCGTGTACAAAAGGAACTTGCAAATTGTTAGCCTGATGCCCCAGAGATCGGGGGGGGGGGGGGTCACAGTAATGGAAGCAGATGCATTCACGGCCTGCTATGTAAAGTAATCCTAAAGCCCCTGCCTAATTAAACAGCGCCCCTCGTCAATGAGACAGCCAGGGCTTGGGTGGGTGACTCTTTGTAAATATGGGGAGATGGCCTTCGCTCCGCAGCAGCTGTATGATGCTCCCCTGACCCCTCCAAGCTTTCATCTGTCACATACCCAAGCCCACCACTCACACTTACAGCGGCCACTCGCTAACAAAAGACACTCAGCCTCCCATCCCAAAGCTTCAAGAGACCCCATAGCCGCAGCCCCCGGGGAGATCTGCAGCACGGCTTCCATAAACAGGGACTCGAGAGACCAAACTAAACCACGTGCCGACACTTTACACCTCGACGAGTCAGGGGTAACCCGGATAAAAGGGTAAAACTACATTCCCTTCCCTGTGCAGACTGACGGTCGGCACCCGTTAAAGAGATCGGGCAGAACTCCTCTACTGGGGAAGGAGCCAATTTGGTGCAAAGTGGAAAAACGATGCGGTCACCATAGCAACCAGTAGGATGTTCTTAGTTTTGCCTCTCTGGACCACAGTAACTGCCGCTGTCAGAAACTTTGTATCAATGTAACGCATCGCTCCTTTATAGAAGTGCCATAGCTGTCATATATTATATACACAGCAGTACACACTGTCATATATTATTACACAGCAGTACACACTGTCATATATTATTACACAGCAGTACACACTATCATATTATTACACAGCAGTACACACTGTTCACATAGTACACACGTCTTGTACACCGTACTATTACACAGCAGTACACACTATCATATTATTACACAGCAGTACACACTGTCATATATTATTACACAGCAGTACACACTATCATATTATTACACAGCAGTACACACTGTCATATATTATTACACAGCAGTACACACTGTTATATATTATTACACAGCAGTACACACTGTCATATATGTCATATTATTACACACTGTCATATATGTCATATTATTACACAGCAGTGTTATATTATTACACACTGTCATATATGTCATATTATTACACAGCAGTACACACTGTCATATATGTCATATTATTACACAGCAGTACACACTGTCGTATATGTCATATATAAGTGCACACTGTCGTATGAATACATATAGTACACACGTGTTTATTTTACACGTGTCACTAATGTACATGTTGTTACAATGTTATAACCGTTTCAGCCAATATCCTGCAGTCCTGGAGCAAATAATAAAGATTTAACCCCGTAAAAGCGAGCGACGCGGGTTTGGGCCGTGAGCAGAGGTGTCGGTGCGTGTGTCGCGTTACTGAAGCTGAAGTTGTAATCATGCGCGTGTCCCCCCCGGGCGGATGTTCTGCTCTTGCGAGGTATGCAGACTATTCCCCGCGGTCTCTCTGGACGGAATCAAAAGGGAAATCTCTGCACAGAGCAAATTTCAAGATATTTGAAGGCGATCTCGTTGGCGAATCCCTAGCGGCTCGCATTCTCGCACTCTCCCCTCCCCCGGCTTTCCACTCCAATGTGTATCATCTGTGGCCAATTGTTAAAACAATAGCAGGTTCCAATCTGTTCCTGGAATGGGCCAAGTAATGAGGCCAAATGGGACTCGGGGGCCCCGGGGAGGGCCTGGCCGCCTAAACTGCTCTTTACTCTTGGCTCAGTGGATACTCTTTATTTACAAACTCAGACCACATTTTTGACCGGCCTCACGAGGGTCCGCACGTTCTGCACCCCCCCTCCCCGGTCACCCGGAGGGTACCGCAAACCTCTCCAAATTCATTATAATCCCCAAAAATATTTTCGTCATTCTGCCGAAAAAATTCCAGATCCTGTAATAACTTTTTACAAACCCCTCTCAGCGGTTTTACAATTTTATTATCTGCACCTGCCTCCTGATTGGCTGCTAAATGTTTAAATCTCTGGCATTCTAACAATTAAAATGTTAAAGGTTTCATAAGTACCATAAGTTTGTTTTTTTTAACTAAAATATCTTAAAAAATAAAGCCCAATTTTTTAATTATTTTTTTTAGGGTAATTTTAATTTTTCAAGGAAACCCAATTTGCATATTCACGTGCATATCATTACCCAGCATGCCTTTCCCCAACCTATAAAGCTGTCGGATCACTCGGCTAATGAGATCTGTAAATGGAATTAGGTTTCTGGGTTTTTTTTGGTTAAAATCGTTGACCCCGGGGGCCATAATAATCTCCATTAGCCAAGGCTTGGGCTACCTCGCTCTCCATTAACACAATGAAAATGCTCATGCATGTGAACTCGGAGGGTAGAAGCGAGGGGGTAACTTGACGCTCTTGCCCCGGAGCAGTCCTCGGATATATATCGCTCGCTCTATAAATTGTGAGAATTTCCCAGACGATTGGTCATGGATAGAGTGTCAGACCTCACCGCTACAGTCACCATCTCTCGGCCCTCGATGGGAAGTCTCTCGCAGGCCACAAAGCCTGATTAAACTACATCGGAATTCAAGCCTGTTAACCCTTTCCCCCTCCAGCCCGGACCACCACGAAGGAATTGCTACAAGAGTTTGATGAAAGGCTCGCTGATCAAAGCCTCTGCGGCCGACCGATTCCTGTAAAGCCCATTTTAATGTAATCAAGTCGAACGTCTAAATGCTCCTTTCCTAAATAATAAACATTATAATAAAACGACATCCGTTAGATGGAAGTAAAGCTTCTTGTTGCCGTGCGGTATCCACGCACCGCAGGATGGACCCTGAAACCAAACGTCGCTTTGTAGCACCCTGTAATCGGAGCTTCAGCCTTTAGTAGGGGGGACGGTGCCCTCGCTTTATGGTTAGGGTCACGGGGAAACTGCTTGGGACCCTCAAACCCTCTACAAGGACCAAGCCCAGCTCTCTTTTAGTGGTCCTCGGATATCACTGAAGGGCGATGTATCAAGCTGTATCTCATCGCCCCGCTGCGTCTCTTTGAGACAGAGTGTTACGGGTTTGAAGAGTTCCTTCTAGGAAGGGGTCTGGAGTCCAGCAGTACTAGGAATTGTGATTTTGTGTTTAATTCAGCAAAGTAGGTGGAACTGCACCTTTAATATTGTGAAAATAAGGTTTTATTGTAAAAAGCACAGCTTTAACCGAGAGTAATGGTTGCCAGCTTTTGGCATTTTCTACGCGCTTCATCCAAAAGCCGTAAGAACTACGCCGGGTAACCGCGCTTCAACCTCGGAAAAACTAAATCCACGCATGCGATGACGTAACGTCACGGATCGGGGTCAACGCAGACTCGGGAAATGTCCAACATTTTCCTTAATTTTGGAAAATCCCATTATTTTAATGTCTATCTTTTATGATTTATACGAATACATATTTGCGAGACGTTTACATAGAGAGATCGCAAGGCGAGTCCGGCCCCCTTGGGATTTACAATCTAATAGGATGACGGCAATTAGAATGGGTAATTGGGGCAATAATCCACAGAATATTCCATACACACGGGTCTGACGGCTGGACCGGGAGACGTTCCCCCAGCCCGCGTGTTCCTGATCAGACAGACAGACAGACCACTTGTATATATTTACATATTTTTTGCTTTTTGTTGGGTAATGGGGGGGATGGAGAGACATGGATCTGGAACGGGGTAAAACTAAAACCATCTGTGCAACAAACTGAAGCCAAACAGCTTCCTGCAGCTTGCTGGCTCCCGACAGACTGAAAAACCTCATCTTAACCCTGTGAGCGCTGGCGGCCAGCATCGCACTAACGTTATACGGACGGCATGTAAATGAAAAGCAACCGTTATGCTCCAAAACAACAAAATTAAAGTCCTGGGGGGAGCTTTGCTGAGTTTGTCTCAAAGAAGAGAAAGGAGGGTCAAGGGAATTCCTTTTCTATTATAAATCCGGTAAAAGGCTTACGTTTCGACCAACTCCTTCGCCAGGCTGGAGCGGCGTAACCGCAGATCTCGTCTTTGCCAAATATTCCGAGCTCTCGAAAAATGGAACTGGATCCGTATAACGAAACCAAAGCCAACTGGGAAAAAGATTCGGAATCATTCAACAATCTGCCCCAAAATCTCAGCAATGATATCATAGGTTGAAGTAAAAAGGGACCATTAGAAAAAATGGAAAGCAATTGAGAGGACGGTTGTACGAGGGATCCTCAAATCTCGCTCTCAACTCATAGCAAGGCTGACGCTGCGCATGTTTTGGGGTGGGGGTGGGGTGAAAATATCTGGAATGAATTACATTCACTCCAGGATTTTGCCCTAATTATTCCTTACTGTAAAACACACCGTCTGGCCGGGGAAAACAGAGGCTGATCGCATTCCAGCCAAATAAATTCCATCCCCTCTGCCCCTTCACACAGTCTCCGGAGCAAAGAGATTCTGAGATTTCATTTGAAACAATGATCCCCGTCATCTAAAAGAGAATCAAGAACGTAGGAATAAAAGGTTCTTATTACTGTCAAGCAAGTGCTTTGGAATAGTTTCATGCACGTCGCCATTTTGGTTCTAAAAGCCCCGCCCACCTGCCTTCCCTTCCTCGGAGGATCTTACAACCCGCGACCCGAACGCGTTCATTGAATACAGACAGTAAACTTCTCCGCGATGTCCGTCGCCGGTCGTGCTATTGGGGTCCCGACAACAGATTCAGAACGGAGAATTTATTTCCATTCCTCGAAAAGCCCTTTAAATCAGACTCTTACTGTACATCGCCGCGGAATACGTGGATACATTCGAAATGCTTAAAAGAATGGGAGATTCATTTAATTGGGGGGGGTCATGCAGATGAGCGTTTAGCGACGCAGTTTGTTTTTTGGTCCCATGTGGCCGGAAGTTCACAAACAAACAGTTTATTTAGGTGACCTTCCTGCCCGCAGCGCTGCCGGGGTCTCTACGCACATGTGCTCTGGGTAAACACGTGGCTTGTGTGTGTGTTTCTTTGCGGTGGACACACTTCCGCACGCAGCTGTCCAACTCAACCTTTCTCCTTCATCCTGTAGGGCTAACAGCGCCATGCGACATTCCACGTGCGACGGGCAGCAAACAGAGGGGCAGCTCCTTTACGCGCCCCCCCCCCCCCCCAGGCACACACTAACACCCCCCCCATTCCAAAACTCATCAAACACTTACGTGTGTTTTAAACGGCAATCTAAACAAGTCCCTCGTAGGAAGAGGCCTGGGCAGTAAATATTTACGAAATGTTGGTGGGGATGGAGATTTCAAAAGGGTTCATTATTCCTCAAAGCCACGCCATGTTCTCTTTATATCTGGATTTATAAACATTTTAATAAAATATTGGTTTTATGGGGTTTTTTGGCCAACATAGAAGAAGAATGTAGAGTTATGTTAGCTTTCGGGACCTCAGAGGGCTCTTCTTCAGATCGAGCGGATGGAATGAAGAACGGATCAGTACCGGTCACTTTGTGATTAACAGTCGATTAAGAAAAATGAATTTTCCCAAATAGCTCATTTCTTTAAAACGCAGGATTCATATATTTTTACTACACATTTCCTGCATGTAAAATTTAATGGGGGCCAAACGCGGCACATTTTTAAGGCTACGCAGACCCGCGGTCCGGAAGTCAGACGATGTTACGTCATTTCGCAGGAATCCCACCGGGGGTAAGAGAAATACGGGGAGCTGAAGATCTCTGTCCAAATTAAAACTGGCAAATTGTTCGATTCTTTAAACAAAAATACGGATCAGCTTGAGATCCTGGCACGGGCGTTACCCCCCCCCCTTCTATCCCGGCCGTGCCAAATTCCCAGCGTCGGTCCGAGCCGCATCTCCTCGAGTTTATGGCGATGAGCAGAAAACTCCGAGGAGAATCGACAGACTCCAGAATTCTATGTAAGGAAGAATTCCGAGCCCAGAATGAACGTCTCTATTTTAAGAAGCTGATAATCCCGAAACGGTAGATTTTAGATATAAAAAGTCATCGAAGGGAAACGTCGGGGAAGCGGGGCTATTAACGCAGGAGCGTGGTGGAGCCGTATGCCCTGTAAATAAAAAAAAGAGGGGGTGCTGGATACGGGGTTAATTTAAACCATCGCTTCTAACTTGGACGTTCCAGAAGAAGAAGTAGATCATTCTGACCGCGCTCTCTTCTTTCCAAGCAACGTTGCAGGTTTTCTGGATCTCCTCGCTGCACAGGTGGCTCTTTAGTATCCCAGGAGATCCGGAAACCATTGGCTTTTTGGGCCCCCGGGTATTCCGGCCTAATCTGAGCCATGGGATGGAAGCCATTCAGCTTCTGGTCATTGTGAGATGATGCTCGGATACATAGTTTCTGCCCCATTCCATGGCCCTTCTGGGGAGGTTTATTACAACCAAAGGGGTGGTTAATGTCTCCGGCTTCATCATTAGAGAGGAGACTCCATCGGACTGCAAAATCATTAACAAGCACTCGCTGCCCCAGGGGATGAGGAGCAGGGAGACGACTCTCGATTTTGGGCTGGTGGGTAGCGTGATGCCATTCCTTTGTTATTCAAATGCGACCCTTTAAATGACAATGGAAGCATTTGCAGGGGGGAAGCCCAGCGCAGGCATGCACTCCAAAGCTCACATGGCTTGGATACTCGACAGCTGTCTGGATGGAGCGACTTCAATCAGAGGAGATTATTCTATTAGATTCTTTTACACGCCAAGCGGGGAACGCTCTCCTACAGGAAGGTGAATTCGTTTACCAGACAAAGGAGCCTGGAAATAAAACAATCTGCTGGATCCATGACAAGGATCGGCCCACGCCGAGGTCAATCTAGCTGCTCAGCTGTTCCTGAACTCCAACTCCCATGATCCGGGAGGGGGGAAAAAAGGACTATTATGCCGCAAGCTGCTGTAATGGTTTATCTGTCCCGGGATGCACGACCGATTCTGAGCCGCAGGACATCTATTGTATGGGGTCAACATACAATAAAGTGCACGCGGGTTTTTAACAGAGATCACCTAGCACCTCACTAGCGATGTGTTAGGGTAACCCAGGTACACGACTCACACGAGCGAAGGAAGGGAAGTAACACAGCGGCTTCGCAGTAACAGAGTAGTTAAAGATGTACGTTAAGTGGGATAATGTATCTGTAGCGAGCGGCGGCGCCTTCGCTTCCAGAGCCTGGGGGGGGGGGGGTGGAAACGCTTCTCAGGATTACTTTTGCAGGAACCTCAGGAACCCAACATTTGTTGACCTGCTTCAGGAGTTCACTGCCGTCCGGCGGAGGAAGCGCGGAAACAGGAGGCGTCTGTGCCAACTGGAAAACACATTACATTTGCTGAAAAAGAATGTGTTCAAAAAGTTAACCTGCGGGGTGGATGAAAAAAATGTAGAATTTCCACAGTGACGGAACGTTGGAGCATTGGAAAGAGCCCCAGACGATGTATGAGCAAAACAATTAGACTATAATCCTATTTAAAGCTTCACCGACAGCACCATTAAAGTGAGAAGAGGGCATTTGGTTTCTTCGATCCTCTTTTGTGCTTCATTTTTTTTTTGCCCAGTCTCTAGATGAGTTTAAATACCCCGATAGCAGTTTTTTGAGAATTATAAGGGCATTTATTGGTCCAAGTACAGTTATCTTTTTTTTGTGTTGTTTGGGGGGCACTGAAGCAGTCAGTCCAGCAATAGGCTCGGGTAAAGGCTATTAAAGGGTTAACAGCCCCATTCCAGAATGGACGAAGGCAAAGCCGGGTCATGGACACCACGTAGACCGCATTACCGGCCCCCGGCTGCAGCGTATAAACACAGCAGCCCATGTCGGACGCCAGCTGGGGCTCATACTCTCCCAGCGAGCTCTTGGCACAGGTCCCCCGGACTTTCACAGACGACGATTAGCTAGCGCTCTCTTTCGTCAGGCTTCTTTTTCCCCGGCTCTCTATAAATGCCCCCGACCGCTGAGCACTTCTCTTCCCCCCCTAAAATCCTTCCCCGTTTGTACTGTACAGCTCTCTGGAAATATATATATTTTACGTAGAAACAAATGTTCCTAAACATTAAGATTTTGAACGTTATTCAAATTTTTTCCTCCGGTAACATCAATGGGAACGCTTTCTCTGCATGGAGTTAGTGGCGGAGCGTGCCGGCGGTGACGATACACACAGGCACGTTGGTAGGCACGTCTTTAACCGAAACCCTCCATGCACTTACATGGGGGGGGGAAACAACATTCGTAGAAAGGAGACATTCAGCTCTCATTAAAGTGCCTTCCATGGCTGTGTGTCCGTTATGGAGACCGCTGTGGCCTTTACCTTGTGGCTGGACATTATTTAGGACATAATGACAAATTTGTGGGTTAGGTGCGGAAAACGTACAACTCGGTACAACTCGCAGTTAGATGAGAGCCATTCGGCGTATATTCCTCCGGCCGCTGCTACCACAGCTCAAGCCTACTAAGTCGTTGGTCTTATCTTCAGTTCAGGAGCCATACGCCTATCCCATGCATGTCAATAGTCTATCAACGTATTAACATCTTCCACTCCAGCTGGAAGGCCAATCCACTTATCTACCACCTTCTCAGGGAAGAAATCTGTAAAAGAAAAAGGTCCATTATCCGCCCAACAAAACAAAGTTTTTGGGGGTAAATCTACAGAGGTGAACAAACAGCCAAAAAGTGGACGTAATGATGTTTGTTTCAGCTTGGAGCGGGTCGTCTGTGCGTTTAATGAATCTGCGAGACAGTCTGGCCGGTTCTTGTCTCACGGCTGAGAACGGATAGGAAGTTTATGAGCAGACGGATGTGTCAGGGAGATAAATCAGCTGATGGCAGACAGGGGCCATTTGGCAATGGAGGCTGCCAGCATCCCCATAACACCGCATCAACAAACATCGTATGACCCAGAACTCCAAGGGGGGCCAGACGGGACCAACAATAAGCCCAGCGTGTCCCAGGGACTCCAGAGCCGCGCCAGGCGTGGACAGAGGGAACCGGCGTGGATTTCCACCGTGACGCTCGGCGCGCATGCCGGTGACCCAACAGCGCTATCCCCGGCCGGCAGACGGTTTGCTCCGCTGATACATTAAAAAAGCTGCGTCAATGTACTAAACGCCGTCTCAACCAGAACGCATCTCCATCGCCAAGCCTACAGAGGCGATAAATATTGGGTCGTGGAATTAGCATGCGCAGACGTACGAAACAACCGCGACATATCCAAAACCGCAAGCACCCCATTAACAGAAGCTTCTCTCGAGACTTATAGGCAGTCCCCTATGCCCTTATTTCTCTAGAAAAGTCCTGGCGTTTTTACGAGCGGCTTTCTCCGGATCAAAGCTATTAGGTGTGTTATGATTTGAGTGCCCACCCCCCACCCCCCCGGCATGAATAAAGAGCGTCTCTGCTTTTACTAATAATTAGACTGTCAGAGAGCGTCTGCGTTTTCCTTTTAAGCCCCGGGTCTACAGCTTTGCTCCCCTCTGTTAGTTTACCCGAGCCGAGGGGACAGCGCAGACAAACATATCCCGTCCGCTAGAGCCAAACTTAAAAGGATCACAGATGGCTTCGGGAATTGATCCCCCGGGGTCCCCGTTACAGACTAAACAAGAGGGAAAGAAGTAAACAGAGCGCACTCCCCAGAACTCACAAGGAGAAGCTGTCACGGGGGCTCCCGACATACAGGCGAGCGGTGACACGGCCATGCTGTGCTCGTAGGGTTCATCGCGGCCCCCCAGCTGAGTTATTTAACTGTAATAAGTATCTGTCCTCCCTGTTCCTTCTCCCGGGGATCACTAATTTAGGATTATCTGTCATTCTATAAAAAAAAAAAAGGTCACATCGAGGTTAGAAAATGGAAAGAGACGAGTGGGCCAGCGGTTATCTCCCATAAGAGTCATGAACTATTAAAAAGTACTTAAGGGATGATAATTATTCCCCCGTCATTGGTAAATTATGAAAGGAAATGATTAAAATTTGGGTCCTGGGTAAAATATAGACCCAGCGAGGATTCCAAAGCAGCTTCGGGAGTGTATAGCGCAATAACCAATCAACCCCATTCGGCATCTGTTAACGTGCGGCCCTCAGAGGAGTCCGCATTAAGAATCTTCAATTAACAAAGAATAAAACACCATTAGAGGTATAGAAACATAGAGGCAGATGAGAACCGCTACGTTCACGCGGTAAACACGCATAGAGCGGAATCGCGGTAAAACCGCCGACATCACAACCCAACTGAGACATCCGGCATCAAGGAGGTTTGGCCACCACACCGGCAACAAAGACTCTCACAGCATAAAATAAGACTTGCGATGTAATGCGTTCGGTTCCCTCCGTAGACATTTCCATTAAACTGATGGGAAGAAAAATGATTATAACGGAAGGAGCCCCCCCCCAGTCTTACTGTTCCAGCCACATGTGGATTGTATCTCACAGCAAGACAGAGAGCAGCTCTGGTGAACTCACAGCTTCCCGCAAGGGGAATATTCCTAGATCAGTCCCATAAATCAAAGCCAAAAAAGATCTTTGGTTGGCTCAAAAAAAGCATTTGCGGAAGAGAACAAATCCACAGGCACACAAAGCATGGAATTCATATTAACCCCAAACCCCTCCATCTTCAGGAAGAGCCACCATGGCAGACCCCGCACTTCGCCATCATCATCTCTACAAATAGTGCTTTGAGTATCACGAAGTGGGAATTACGGGAAGCCTTTATAATACCTGCAGTGACTGACGGGATCCTACGCTGACATAATTAGCTAGGAATTAGCCCATCGTGAGCAAAAGTTACAAAAAAATCTCAGGAATTAGTCGTTTTTCAATTTTTTCTCAGCGACAGAAAATATAAATTTTAGAAAACAAAAAGCTCTGTAAAAGTACATCCTCCTAAATTAACAAAATTTTTGTGAACAAATTCCAAATTCTGAAAGTTTGGGAATGTCTCAGAACACTTGTTTTTTTTGTTTTTTCAGGGTAGGGTTTCTGGTGAGTGCCAAAAAGGGTAATAAAGATAATTTTTAGTGTCGTAATTTGTTTGGAATATGTGCCAATCGCACATTTTTGACCCATACGTCGCGCAAAGAGCGATTCAGGCTTAGTTTTTAAAAGAGCGTCTTCGGTCATTCATCTCTTGCTCTGCTGGCGCACTGGAAAAGGTGTTTTGGGAATGAATCTATTCCAGACCAGGAAAGTAGAGGGTTTGCTCGACCTCAGCTGGGAAAATATCAAAAAATTGTCAAAGTAAATGTCACTTAAACTTCTTGTATCGAGTCGGAATTCATGGAACCCCCAACGCTTTTAACATGAGGGTCCTTTAATGCAGTCTGCTGTGCTGCACCGCCATCTAGTGGCAGGACACAAGTAGCGCCAAGGGTGGGCAGACTAGATGGTTCGTATCTGCCGTCACTTTCTATGTTTAGCCGACGCTACTCACTATACTCATCATGGTAATCGACACAGCCCCAAGAAAATGTATTATTAATTATTGTTGTATATAGCCCCATCACATTCTGCGGCGCTGTACACTGGGATCATAGCAGAACAGTAAGGAGCTCATCCATATATTTCATTTTTTAGAGCCTTTTCGTAACATTGTGAAAGATCTTCTTGTGTGATCTGGAGTAACGGCTCCGGAGCCCGGTGCGGTCTCACACGCTTGCTTTGAGGTCCTTTTAAAACTTTTTAGAAGCCGTTACCGTCCCTTTTCTTCTTCTAGGCTGTATCAGGAGGTGACTTCCTTCCGTAGAGGATGCAAAGTGCTTTATAAATTGACGTAACTGCTACCGACACTGGAAAATACTTCTCTGATACCCCCGATGTGCCCCCCCCATGTCATGAGGTAACACAGAACCTGCCCCGCACACTAAGGAGGTGTCCAGAGAGATGTCCTGGCCGAGAACCAAAGTAAGTAATTCGCCTTTAAATCTGCTTTGTCCAGAACGTAGCCTCTAAAGGAATGGTTTCCGGATGGACGGCATACTTCGCACCGGTTTCTCCTCGATTTACCCAAATTCCAATAAAAGCAGCGGGCACAGGATCTCTGGGATCCCTAAAACCAGAGAGCATGTTGGGATTTCATTCACCCCTGCAGTGCATCTTTGGGTGGCACAAGGGTTAAGCCCAGCGCCCTGTTACTGAGGTGGTTGAGGCTTTTAGGTGTCATGGCAGTTGCTCTGTGTAATTTACCTCACTCATGCCGAGAATACCCTCTCTAAGGTATTTTAATGCCCAACCATTATAATGTTATAGTAATAGCGCTATTGACCTCGTCGTTACGGCAACAGCGGCGAGAGCCAAATTCCTAACAACGATCCTCAAAACACAAAGGTTTGGCCAACACGGCGCATGGCGGGAACACCAAGATAACACCGTCACTATAATATCTCACCAACAATCGGCAGAACATATTTCTTCTACAAAATGCCATTTTGGTCAAGATATTGGCCCTGTGGTGGGCACTAATTCCCACACGTCACAGAGCGGAGCCAGTGGGCACTAATTACCACGCGGTGCAGAGCGGACCCAGTGGGCACTAATTACCACGCGGTGCAGAGCGGACCCAGTGGGCACTAATTACCACGCGGTGCAGAGCGGACCCAGTGGGTAATTCCCCACGGTGCCCAGTGGGCACGGTAGTCCCACGGTGAGAGGGGACAGTGGGGCATAATTCCCACACGGTGCAGGCGGACCCAGTGGGCACTAATTACCACACGGCGCAGCAGAGCGGACCCAGTGGGCACTAATTACCACACGGTGCAGAGCGGACCCAGTGGGCACTAATTACCACACGGTGCAGAGTGGATCCTGTGGTGGGCACAGGATCTCTGGGATCCCTAAAACCAGAGAGCATGTTGGGATTTCACTCACCCCTGCAGTGCATCTTTGGGTGGCACAAGGGTTAAGCCCAGTGCCCTGTTACTGAGGTGGTTGAGGCTTTTAGGTGTCATGGCAGTTGCTCTGTGTAATTTACCTCACTCATGCCAAGAATACCCTCTCTAAGGTAAACTCCTATATCTACCCGGCCAATCTTCACCGCCCCAGCTCCCTGTCCCCCCACTTACTCCCAGGCGTACCCCTTTAAGCTGTGGCCCCTAACTTACCGTATTGGAGCCCTGCCACCTCTCTCTCAAGTATGTTCCTCTCACCCGGAACTATTCGTACTCAGCTCTCTGTACTACCCGGATCCTTATTCGAGAGGAACTGAAACCTAAAACTGGCAGAGAGCTGGGGGTTTCTGTGGAAACAGCCAGTCATGCGCAGGGATGGGCAAAGTTTTCTTCATCACAACCGCGCTAAACTACGACTCCCATGATGCTTCGCAGTTCAAAAGACAGGGAGGGCATTATGGGAGATGTAGTCCATATCGAATAATGCGTAAATCTGGTTGAATAACAGGCCTGTGAGTTGTTAATTAAACCTCCAGGAAGTGGAATTTCCTGATGAAGTCATTATTGAGGCATTAGGTAATAACAGTGAGGTCAACAAGGGGCATTTAGCACCCTGGAGCAGGCCAGTGGCATTACATGGTTTTTAGGGAAACAAATGCGCTTTTCAGGATGCCTGTGAGGTACAAACTTCATGATTTTTTCTTCTTTCCGGCTGTATTCTTAGAATGCGAAAGAAAGAAAAACCTACGGTGACCGTATTTTAAAAACAAAACAAAAAAAACTTCATTATTGACAGTGTGAATTGGATTTCACGCGCATGCACAGGCACCTTCCCACGTGGGCACCTTTCGTGTTATTTGTGCTATAATTAGACATTTTTGTAACGCCGTGGCATGCGGATAGACTGGACGACCTTGGCGTTCGGGATTCACCCGCGTCTCGTTAATAATATCATTGATATCTGGAGGCTATTAATGAAATCTTTCCAGTAACCTTAACTTTTTTATTATTATTATGTGGAAAATTTTATGAAAAAGGTTTGCAGAATATAAAATGCACCATTTTTTCTTTAAATATCATTAAAACACAGAAAGAAAATCTCTATTTGAACAAAACATTAAAAGCTATTAAAATAGAACGATCGCCGTCAGGGTATACAGCGGCTACGTCCGCATTCAAGGACAGGAGGGAAGTTTATTAAAACGGAGGAGAGATGTCAGAACAAGAGACTCCGGAGAGTCAGAGGCGGACAGGGGACGGAAGGAAGTTTTACTTTACTGAGAGGGTGGTAGATAAGTGGAGCGGCCTCCCAGCAGAAGTGGTTGTGGGTAATACAGTGAGGGTATCAAACATGCATGGGATAGGCATACGGCGAGACCAGCGACTGATTAAGGTTACAGCAGGAGAAACGAGCCGCCAGGGGCCGATCTGCCGGCCGGCTCTGGGTTTCTGTTAAACGCTGTTGCGTGTTTTGTTACATTGTGTTGATACACAATAGATACAAACACAAAGTGTATCTGTGATGGAATGTGTCGTTCCGCCTCGATGAGCACACAGGTGTGCGTACGTGATGCAATACAGGAATTTAAAGCACAGAGCAGGGGACGGGGAGGTGGAGATTCCCCGAGACGACCAGTGCTTCCTGGAAAGGACTGCGAGAGACGAAGGAAACCATCAAAGGATCCATAGCAGCTTCCCCCGCATCAGATGCCTGACCGGGGGCCGCAGGTACGCGTCGCAGGCAAGATGCCTTACAGAGACCTCATCCAGCACTGGCACGAAGGCGTCCTGGCGGCGGATCAAAAGGACTACGATTTGGCTCTGGAGAAATTCCAAAGTATTGGGGATGCACCGGCCAAGATATGGTTCAACATCGGGAGTCTACACCTCCTCAAAGGAGAGCTCCAGCAGTCATTAGAGGTACGGGGGCTTTAACCCTTTAACGAGACGCGGCACAGCCTGCGTATTCAGGGGGGACTCAATAGACCCCATAATAAAACCCAACACTAAAGGGTTTTATTAACTCCAGCAGATAACACGAAATTACATTTATTATTCTAATCCATAGATTTGACATATATATATATTAAAATATTTTTTTTTAATATATATATATCATATTTTTTCATTATACGAGGACGGGCAGAGTATGAGATAAACCCAAAACGCACCAAACACGATTTTTTAATTTCTCAAATATTTTTCTGCAATTTAATCCAATTCACAATCATTATATATAATTATATTAACTACCGGTATTAAATATATATATATTAATATTTATAATAAAGAGCAAGGTTTTTCTATGTGTTTTTCCTGCTTATCGTGCACATGTAGAAAAGTTTAGGGGAAACAATCATTAGTTTTTTTCATATTTTGAGATCCAAAACACGCTCCGAGCTGACCTTAGTAAATAACATTCGTGGGACGGCGTGATCTCTGGGTTATCAAAGTTTAGTAAATCTTAATATCTTGCAAATAAATGTTTTGGGTTTTTTTGTATATTGTAAAAAAAGTTTTAAATGCAAAAACCAAACTTTGATTTGGTTGAGTTTTTTTGGGGTTTTGAGACCAGAAGGAGTGAAAATCATGGTCAGAGCTCTCAAAAAGAGAGTCACAGGCTTTCCTTAACCAGCGGTGGGACATTGGGCTTATTCACTAAGGGGTGAGCTGCGCTCAAGGTATTTCTTTTTGGGGCGAGCCTGGGGTAATCCCGGCACGTGGGACCCCCGCAGAGATCCATAAATCGGGTAAACGAGACAGCGCCGAGCTCTCTGTGTTAACGATTTGGTTCCTTGAAGGCTTAGAACCCTCAGGGCATGTAATGCACAACTCTACGGTGTCCAGGGTGTAAAGGGTGCGTTACCCTCATCCTTATACCCCCTCAGGCTCTTTAAGGAAAAAACTGGGAATTTCACGTACTGGGGATATTGAGGGGCTTTTTTCTGCCCCACAAAGTGGCGTTTAGTGTTTATGTGGGGCAGTCACCAAACTCCGTCCCCAATCATTGCTCGATGTCACGTCTGCCCCCCACGGGGTATGTCTGATGTCTCTTTATAGTTATTAACACAGGTGATGGTTGCTCTCGCCTGTGGTCTGCCCCTGCGCTGAAAGGGTTAAAGCGCTGACTTGCGTGTGAATTGTGAGATTTATGAACCTTTTTTATGTTTTTTTTCTCAGGCGTTTGACACATCGGTCGGGAAGGATCACTGTCTGGCTGTCGGGTTTTCCCAGAGGAGTTACGTGCATTTCCGGTTACAAAAGTAAGCGTGAGCCGGCCCTGTAAGGGTTAATATGCCGTGTTTCTGGACCCCCTACGGCCCATCGGCCCCCAGCGGATAATCATGTCTTTGCCGTAGACAGAGCTCTCTAAATGCCCTTTTTTCCCCCAGGTACGAGAAGGCGCTGAGCGACTGTCACCAGGCCTCGGCTCATCTCAGGAACAACAGTTTAATTGACTACAAGCAGCTGGGACTGAAATACGTGCTGCACACCTGGGAGGTAGGACCTCGGACGGGACGTCTGCCCAAACGGGACAACTCTATGGTCTGGCAAAAGTGGCCAATGCAGCTGGGTTCCAAAAACACCTGCCGGTGTTAGAGTCAGCGTTTAGTCGATAGTCTCCTACACTCTTTAATGTCCCATCTCCGGAGTCATTGTGTGTCCTTCGCAGGTTCTGTATAACACGGCGGCCGCTCTCTGTCACCTCGGAAGGTGGGAGAGCGCAGAAGAGAAGCTGAGGGAGGCTGTGACGTGGGTACCGGGAGAGGCCAAGACTCCCAAACTAGAGGCCGCCTTGGATTCAGTCCAGGTACCGACGTCCGTCTCCGTCCATCCGATCTCGCTGACCACTATCCCAATAAATACCATATATATATATACTGGTTTCCAGTCCCTCATGGGCCTATGTACTGGAAACATAACCATAAATTATGAAATTTGAGAATTTTGGACTATATTTTGATATAATGTAAAGGATATGAGGGAAACGGGCTTAACCCTGGGCATGTATTCACTAAAATAATGGCAATAATGCTCATCACTCTAAGGCAACAAAGTCATCATGATTTTCTGAAGGTTTTTCAAATAAAATGCCTGTTTTTTCTTTTAAAGCTACATTCACAATGAAATTCTCTATTTTTGTTCTAACTTACAGCCTGACGCGGAATATTATTTGATAAAGGAATTGTAAAACGCTCTGTTACTTTAAATTAACCCTTTCTGATAAAGCAGAGATTATCAGATATGACGTCAGAACGCATGTCCCTTCCCTCCCGCAGAGCCGAACCTTTCTGATCCCGACGCACGTACCCGAAGGGGAACTTTTCAGGCCCAAAAAGCAGGAAGTTGAGCAGCTAAATTCCAGAGACTTCCTGGGTAAACCGAAGGTGAATCAGCCCTTATTATTATTATGGGATGAATCATAAAATAGCCTCGCCGGGGAGTTAAATTCCACCTCTGTTTGTTAAAGGTTTATTTACCTCTTCTTATTCTCCCGCTGTAACCGCAGCGTTCTGTTAAGTTTAAAGTAGAATCACGTGGCTCTAATTTAATGCGTTACCTGGGGCCCGGTGAAATCTTAACCTGGCTGTGATTTGTAGGGGTTTACTAAGTGCGCTTTTCTGCATTCAGGTGATCGTTTCCGTCGTCCCTAATGACCAGTACAGTGGATTTGAGCCTCTGCGCCCACAGGTAGGACATCTGCTCCCATTGACAAGTCTCATCGACCTCAGTGGTCTCTTCTTCAGATGGAAAAAGTCATTTATTTTGTACATTGGCCCATTAAAAGGTGTCGGCTTCAACTAAACATTTACTGTAACTGTGAAATCAAGTAGAAACCCTATAAAATATGTGTGAAATTAAAAAAAAAATACGTTTTTGCAAAAACATTATACAATTTGACAAGTCACATTAATTGACAAGCTGCTGTGATTGACACGCCTCTTTGATTGACATGCCTCTTTGATTGACAGTGTCAGTATTTATATTACAGAGAAAGAATAATTAAACAATATTTACATTAACGTTACTACTTAAATAATATATTTATCATTTAAAAATTACTCAACTTCATCGACCAAATAAACTAAATGTCAGTTAATTCTGGAAGCGCAGCCCAAATCAGGGCTCGAGGTAATAAAGTAATAACGAGAAATTATTCACATTCCTTTTTCTGTTTTTATTTTCAGAATCGCGGTTTTTACGAGCCAGGTCCTGACGCTGTTCTGTAAGGCTTTTTGCTTTTAATCAGAGAATCTTAGTCTTTATTTCTTTATATAAATGTGGAGATGACTTAATCCCCTTCTCTTCTCCCAGCGGGCAGGAAGCCGGATACCACCGGGTCTTAATTCATTATTACCCAGAGGATTCTAACGACGTAGCCGCGAAGGCAAATAGCATTGTGTATGTCCTGAACAAAGACGGGGAATGGGCCGCCGCCGTCCACAACGGCCAGGTAGGGACCCCCCCCGGATACACGGGGCCAGGTCTGCTCCAACCCTCTCTGATGAAGTTTGATCGCCAGCCGGGCTGCGTTTCTTCAGCATGTTGAACTTTCTCTTATTATCTTTGCATTTTTTAGAAAATCCTAATTCCAACCAGTATTCTGGAGCCAGTGAACGCGCCCAAGTCAGACATTAAGGTAAAAACCGCAGACGACTCCAGATCTTATATGATAGATGATATTATTTGTAAGGAAGGGATCTTTTTGGCTTCTTTCTAATATCGGTTTATGTGATAAATTATATCCTAACCGGCTGTAGCATTTTATATACATTTTTTTTTGAGGAATAGCCCACAATATGAACAATTCTGTCATTATATTTCTTTTGGCTCTTTTACTCCGTATGTCATCATTCTACGTTTGTTCAATTTTATTTCTTCACAATTTTTTTTTGTTATATGTTTTTTTGGCAGCAAGATGATAACGGGATTCCTATGCCACCCATGAAAATCCCTCCTTCCAGACCAAAAGCGATGCCGTCCCCGCAGCAGATGCTCTGGTTAAGCAAGGGTACGGAGAAAGAATAGGACTTACCTCTCAGATACCCCCTGATCCCCCTGTTAGAATTTTAGAGGGTTTTTCATTTTCATTAATTAAAAGCAAAAAATAAACAATAAACAGCATTGATCTTTGTAGCCATGTTAGAAAGGAGTGGGATATTTTGCAGTAGCCGGGGTGGGATACTTTGTAGCGGTTGTTAGTCAGGGGTGGGATACTTTGTAGCGGTTGTTAGCCAGGGGTGGGGTACTTTGTAGCAGTGGTAGCCGGGGTGGGATACGTTGTATGATGTGGGGCAGGTGTCCAAAGAATGGCAAATGTGAGGGTCTGTTGAGGGTTCCTGGGGTGAAGATGGTCTTTAGATTAGAAATGTTTTTTGAAATTCAGATTTTAACCCTTAAATCTATGTAGGTAACAGTAAAACTGAACTCATGGTGTCTTTGTCATAATGTGTTTTATAGATGACCAGGATCCGTTGCTGAAGAAGATACCCCCTCGACCTGAAGGAAAACCCCCGGCACCTTCTAAGGTTTGACTGCATTTCAAGGGACAGGCTATTCCCTTATTCCAAATAACATATTTTCCGTTTACTAAACAAATGGCTCTGAAACAACTTTTATATAAAAAGTATATATATATAAAATAAAAATAGTATAGAAAATGATTTTTTATCTTCTGTCCATTGCAAAAAATCAAATAAAAAACCTCAATGAGGCCACACCCCCAGCCACCCCTCTAACCACACCCCCTACGACAAAAGTGGCCCTCTTTGTATATCTGACGTTGAGCGGTGAGCCGGGAGATTGTTAAAGTTAAGACTCCGTCCGGATTTGCTCTCTCCCTACAGATGAAGAATTCTTCGTCAGGAGAAAGTGTCGAGGAGCTGCGGACTCCGGTCATCCCAGAGCCGTCTATTAGGGAAAATGCTGTCCCTTTAACGAACCCCGTGCTCCAGAGAGATTTCCCTTTAACAAGAGCTCCGATGCTGGAGAAAGTGCTCCCTTTAGGAAGAACGCCGTTGATAGAGAGAAATCCAGCGCCCGAAAGACCTTCCCCGCCAACAGATAAAGCAGCAGAGAGATCTCCTCCAACAACAACCGATCATTCTATCCCGGAAGCCAGGAAGGTTAGTGAAGCCAACGGTGTGCTGCTGGGGCAATGAACAATGAACACAATGTATCAAATATAAAATGTTTCATTCGAAAAGAATTCTAGCGGCGTCCTGTGTGCCGCCTGACCTGCCTGTATTTGTGACCTGGTCCGAAGACGATGCCAACAGGTAGCACCATCTCATGGCAGATTTTAAGAGTCTCTTCTCGGAACCTTCCTGTCGCTTATAACCGGTAGTTTTTCTCCATCTTCGTTCCCCGACCTGGATATTTAAACTCTGGATCTTGTGTTTTGTTTGGACAGGTTGAGCCGGATCCCCCCCAAGGTGAAGCAGCACCACCGCCTGCCGAGGGCAACGAGATCACGTTACGGGTTCACACGGAATTCACGGTGTCGATGAAAGTCCAGAAGGACATCACTTACCCTGAGCTACAGGACCTGCTCAGACTCAAACTGAGACAACATGGAGAGCAGATGAATATCCAGCTGAGGTAGTGGGGCAAATCCTGCCCTCCTCTGCTTGCTTTTACTGCCCGCACGGTTTCTCTCATGTCCTCTCTCTCACCTTTTATACCTTCTTGCAGCGCCACCACCTGCTAGGGAGCTTCCTTATTGGTTAATCGGAGAATCTTTTCATCTTTTATGAGAAACTCCTCTGTTTGATTAGTTACAGGGATTCCGAGGGGAAAGCGCTGACCCTGGTGAAGGGGGACGAAGACCTGCAGGGGATGTTGAAACAAACGACCTCCAAGCACCTCATGTTCTGCTGTAAGGTAACAGATCGATCAAAACTATTCTTTTACATAAATACATAATCCATACATCCGATATATCCATATTGATGACCATACATTCTATGAAGTAAAAGCTGCATTGTGGTTATTGATACCCAGGATGCCTATCACTGCGTGGGGCGGCCGGTCCTGTATCGCATGCAAGCTCTCTACCAGTTTCCAGCAGAAAGACCAGGAGATCTGGCTTTTAACCCTGGAGATATCATCGACATATTGTCTGAAGGTAAACCAGAACTATCATTCTGCAGCTCTGTCCCTTACATGTCCTATACATGCTTAATTTACATTTTCATTGGCGGGTAAATTATATCCAAAGGATCAAATAATAAAACGTCACCATAACTGTTGCTGTAATTTGTCCATTTTATCCCTGAATGGGTTCAGATGTTAGTGCGTCAAATAATCTTCTCTAAATGGTGATTTAGAATTTAGAATTGTTTTATTAATCTTTTTTTTTGTTCCGTGTCCCAGTGAACGACGAGTGGTTGGAAGGTCATTGCGCCGGCAGCATTGGAATATTCCCAAACTGCTTCGTATCGCGATTTGAGGAAAGTTAAACTGCGCCAACCATTCAACGAGTCGCCGTCTCCGACCGACGTCCTCCGAACCACACGGATTGAGCAAGAAACACAAGAATTGCCTAATCCGTCAAACACGACCGGATTTTTTGTTTACATTGTAAATTATTTTTATTATTAGCCCGGATTATTAAAATCCAGAGCGGACGCTCGTTCCTAATGTGCAATTTATGGAGTTATAAAAATGTAGCTTTTTGTTGACGGATCATTTATAGCAGAAATCCTGGTTTTATTTCAAATAGAATTTTTTTTTTTTTTGGTGGAATCACAAATGTTATTAATAATTGTTAATGTTGTTGTATTTTATTCATTATCATATACTTTCTGCATCTTTTGGATAAGATATATCCTCGTATTCGGGAAGATTATCAGCTAAACGGTTCTAGAACTCGATGATTTATTTCCCTAAAAAATCTCATTTATGTTAAATGGGTTTATGAAATCAGATCATTGCTGAGATTTTCCATTTCCTTCTATATTTGATGTTCGTGATAATTTCCTCTGATGGCTGTGGACATGCGCAATGCGATAACCGCTCGCTTGAAGTCATAGAACTTTTGTGTATATATATATATAAAGATGAACCTTTAAAACGAGGATATTTATTTAAATCTATTACACTTTGTTCCAGACTCAATCTTAAAATGTATTAAAAAATCTTATTTAACCTCTTCATGGCTGTAGTTAAGTCCCAGATGTTTGCTTCACGTTGTGCTGACCATATTTCATCACGATTTAGTTATAGGTTTTATCGGTTCTATAAATCGGGGATCCTGGGAATCACAGTTTAAGGCTGTTTACCCGGGTTTGGTTGTTATATTGTAAATTTTCATGTGCTGAGAGATTCTATTTCCGTGTCTTGATCTTTATAGAGAAGTTTAACAGGTGCGGATAACCCGCTGTAATAACACTGAGTGTCCACTTGGGGGCAGACTGTTCCTCTTATAAAACAGCCCCTGGTATCCAGTAATACAGGCCAGGGCGTGGTGGTTACTGGTCTATAAACTACCCCTTTCGGTGACCTTTATACCCTCACAACATATCTATTGCCCATTCAGGGAGTCCATATTAATAATGGACACAGTCAGGGTCTATATATATATGGATTTTAGTCAGGGTCTATATATATCTATATATCTATATATATATGTATATAGAGGGTCTATAGGGTTTCCTGCCACACGCAGCCATTAAACAGCAAACATGCCCTTAATACCCCGGGGGGGTATTAAGAATGAGATGTCTTGGCGATGACCCGGGTTACCTCCCCTGTCCACACGTGGGTTTCCAGCCTCTAAATACATTTACAGATTATTGTCCCACCTTTACCCTCAGAATTACTCTTTTTATCACAGTTTTTTCATAGACTTAGTATATTTATTTCCTTTTTTTTATAGATAAATTATTACATTTTGGTTATTTACAGTGTGACGGATTAAATGCTGCCCGATGCATGTGGCATCAAAATCGAGCCGGAAAAATCCGGAATAACGGTGAATGAGATGCTAACGGCGGGATGCTTGGACCATCAACCAACCTCAAATGGAAAAAAAATTCTAAAAAAAAAAGTTTGCTTTTGTGTGTCTGTGGAAAAATCTCTGGAGGACGTGGAATGTTATAAATTATTTGCTGCGCGTCTTTGATACAAAATCGTCCGGACGATAAATGGTCATTCTTGACCGGCTCTCTTCCCAAAGAAGGATGATGGTTTCGTGGCCCTCAGCTCCATCCTCCCTGTCCTGCGCATGTGTTCCTGCGGAAACAGTGTAAGGGAGCGGCCACCAGCCCCGCGGCCAGGCTCAGGGCAATGAAGAACAGTGAAGCCACCCAGAAGCTGTATCTCTGTCCCTTCAGCTGGCCGGGAGCTTCCGACGGGATCATGTTGGTCAAGTTTAACATGTATCCCAGCGTCCATCCGACTTCTGCGTCGCCGATCTGCAAAAAAAGAGAAGGACCTGTTAGAGCTTCGCCATCTGATCCTCCTAAGTGAAAAATCTGAAAAATAGCTGAATTTTGCCTTCTTTTGGATCAAAAGCAGGACGGATCGCTAGTAGGCAGAACGTGACGGACTTCGGTATTCTTTCTACCTAAATTAATAACATTTTTGGGCAAACAATATTATATGGAGGACATTACTTTGTATCATGCGTTCTGTTACTATTTGTTATTTATTATAGCGCCATCATAGTCCGCCGCGCTGTCACGCAATAAATTACAGAGCTGAACCAATAATTATTGTTAATAATCCGACTCCGTATCCTGAGCAAACAGTGACCTGAGATAGAAATATTAGAGGCAGATAAAGGGCGAGCGCAACGCCCCAAACTCGCAGGCCACGCACCTGCTTGGCGAAGTGAATGTTGTTCCACATGCGGTCGGTGAAACGGTATCCGTCTGTCAGCAGGGTGAGGATGTACGCGGCGGAGCTGCAGTACTGAGAGAGACGCGTCTGGCTCTCCGACGGGAACGCACCGATAAGCTGCCGACACCAGGGGGGGCAGTAAATAAGTAAAAGAATCAGCACATCAAGACATTTCTAAATATGTCTGCCTCAGAGGAGGGAAGAGAGAGAGGATGGGAGAGAGAGATGGGGAAAGAAGAGAGAGGAGATGGGACAGAGAGAGGGGATGGGGAGAGAAAGGGTGGGACAGAGAGATGGGGAAAGAAGAGAGAGGGGATGCGAGAGAGAGACGCGGAGAGAAGAGAGAGGGGACCGGAGAGAGAGACGCGGAGAGAAGAGAGAGAGGGGGTGGGAGAAAAGAGACAAAAGAAGGGAGAAAGAGAGACGGGGCTAGAAGACAGAGAGGGGGTGGAAGTAAAGAGGGAAATGATGGGAGAGAGATTGGGAGAAAAGAGAGTGAAGAGAGTGAGAGAGGTGTAAGGAAAGAGAGAAGGAGAAAGGGGAGGAGATGGGAGAGAGACACGCGGAGAGGAGAGAGAGAGGGGGTGGGAGAGAGAGATGAGGAGAGGAGAGAGGGGGGGGAGAGGAGAGGAGAGAGGGGGGAGAGAGAGATGAGGAGAGGAGAGAGAGAGGGGATGAAATTCTAATTCTGAGTAAAGTGTTTATCTGCGGTTGTTTGCTGATTCCTTGCGTTCTTCGAAGAAACCATTAAGACGCTGCCGGTAAATATGATGTCATTACCTTACTCCACTCCTCGGAGCAGAAAGCCCGCACCGAGCGATTGGTGGCTTCCAGGGACTGTCCGCTCGTGAGATTCAGGAAACTTAACGTGTAATAAAACGCCGAAAAGGCCTAGAAATTAGAAAAAAAACACAAGAATCTCGGGTTTAATGTTTTCTTTATCAGCTGAGATCCCTGACCATGAAAAGACTTCTCTCCTGACACAGAAGGACAAAGGTCCAGTTCTTAGAATAGCCAACTATTTATCGAGCTGCTCGATTATCTCTACCCAGGAACAGCTCCTTGTCTGCGCAGGTTCAACCATTTCATGAGCATTGAGCCCAACGCAAGGAAAGTGTTTAAAGGGACAGTACGGTGAACCGACCTACAGAATAACCCAAAACCCCGAGTACCTGCTCTGCTGGGCAAGATGGACGGAAGAAACTACTCTCAAAGAGAAAGTAACAACAGACAGCTCAGGATGCCTGTGAGGGTCCACATCTTCAGGCTTCTTTTTATCC
This sequence comes from Spea multiplicata, assembly GCA_009364415.1. NCBI lineage: Eukaryota > Metazoa > Chordata > Amphibia > Anura > Pelobatidae > Spea > Spea multiplicata. Next base: position 22,321 of record VKOC01020234.1, on the reverse strand, counting down.
GCCGTAATCAGAAGTTCAGGTATGAAACCCAAGAATGGAGCAGAGAGGCCATAATCTAAAGCTAGTGGGTTGGAGGCTTGGATGAAATGTAAGGAGGTTTTACTGAGAAGGTGGTAGATAAGTGGAACAGCCTCCCAGCAGGAATGACTTACGTAGAACTCCCCCTGCACCGGTGGCTGGTAGACCCCATCAAACGAACAAGACGATTTATTACAAGCGGTGAAATTCATTATGTCCCGGACGGCCGTGAGACACAAGTCGGGATCACCTGTGCCCCTCATGGTGACGTTCCTGACCGGATCCCCGGGGATCTGGGATATGCAGGGACTGTCCAAGGACGACAAGGAAACGCTGCCGGTGTAACCCTTTGGGTAACAAGGATGAGTAACATTCTCCAGGTCATTGCCTTTGTTCTAAAGAGGAAGAGAAGAAGAACAATCATCCAACCGTAAGATTTTCTTTCAGGGTTCCTTGCCGGAGACCCCGGCGCCCGGAATTATATTTTATTTCCCCCGAGAGATGGCGGCTTTCTAACGTTCTATGGCTTCGATACTTTGTAGCCATGCGACCCAAACCACCTCTTCCCATGGAAGCCTCTACTGGTCAAATCTACAGATCTTAAGCAAGTCATCTGTCTTCAAGCCGAGGTTAGAGATACAACGTCACATGGAGGTCTCTCACAATCTACCCAAATACCCCCCAAATACTACCCAAGAACCCGAGGTGGGACGTCGATTATTGTTTCTATGGCGTCAGTGGCTATTTCCGCACCTGGATGAGTTTTGCGAGAATCCTCTTGAATATCTGGTCCTGCCCGTAGCAGAGGTAACTGTGGGTGTAGATTGTGTAGTTGTAGCCGTACAGGCGGAAACTCATCTCGGTGCTCTTGTCTTCAATAACCCCGGAGGGGAGGAAGGTCATCTGGGTGGAAGCCCCACCGAGGTCCATGGCCCCAAGGATCTGGCTTCCAGGGTGAATCCAAATGTTCATCAAGGAATGCTGCTGGAACCAAGCAAAGAGAGGGGTCAACTCGGTCAGTCGGGACACCGGGGAGTCACGCCGTCACCTACTGGCCGTCACCTACTGGCCGTCACCTACTGACCGTCACGAAGGTGCCAAGGAGATAGTTGACGGTGATCCAGCCCAAGGACCCTTCCTCGTTGCCGGTGAGGATTCGGGCGCCCTGGAACCTCACCGGGAACATCCTAAGGGTTTTCGACACTTCGGTGAAGATGGTTTGAGTGAGCGTCGCGTTCTGCAGGCTGCGAACGGCGAGGGACACAGAATTATTCGTAGAAATGATCAATTCTGCGAAAATATCACCCGAAAATAAAAGATCTCGCGTTACAGACGAAGCCGAGAAGATATCATTTCCGACAAACGTTTGTCTACAAGTTACCGGCTTTCATCGGCGGCCGGGATCATCGCTTCCTCTACCAATTTCATTCGAATTTAAAGCTCCCGTTCCACCTACTTCTCCGAACATTTATAACTAAACGCAGCAATTAGAATTCCTCTACCTTCCGAATTCCGAAACCCGACCCAGATACAATCATATAAATGTGTGCCTGGTCCTCAGGGACTGACAAACTAGTTCGTGATTGGCTGCCGGGCACAGTTGCCATAGCGGCAGAAAAAAAAGTTTTATGAAAGTTGCTGGTGCGTAGGCAGCCATTCTGAAAATCTATAAGAATGGAGGGCCGATGAAGGGCCTGGGGAACAGACGCGATTCACACATCTCACAAACTGAATAGAACGTCAGAACCCTTCGCCCTGGATTAATGCAGTGATTGGTTAATTCCTCTGGATACTTTATTTCACTCACTTGAGAAGCCGCATGCCCGCCGTGGCCCCCAGGAGCGTAGTGGTCTCCGCGTGCTGTGATTTGGGGATTATGGCCAATGCCTCGTCCATGCAGGGCTTTAAACTTGCCCCGGCCTGGTCTGGGCGATCGGCGTAACCAGAAAGCCCTGGGCCTGAGGGAAAGAACACGCCAAGTGTCAGGTTTAACACGCGAGGAGATTCAATGTATCAACAAAAACCTTTTAATATATTTGAAACCTGGGGATAGCGGCACCAAATGGCTCTAATAACGGTCTTTATGGAAATGGTCGCCTTGTCAGGTGGTAAAGCTATTCTAAACAGAGTCACCTGAGGTCAAGCAGGGATTCCAGCTGTGGAAAAGCACCAATTGGGGTGCTCAGATATCATTAAATCAGAGGAGAATATGAAGGAGTCGCTGCAGACTGTGTGACCCCGAGAATCTGCCCATTCACCCCGATACTGGGGTAAAAACCTGAGAATCGCATTCACCCTGATACTGGGGTAAAAACCCTGAGAATCTGCCCATTCACCCCAAGACCCTAAGACGGGCTAAAAACCCTGTGAATCGGCCCAGGAGAGTGGGGCAAAACACCGCAACCCAAGGGCAAACTGTGACAGCCCCCAGGTTTGCTTATTAACAGAGCATTAACAATCCAGAGGCCGGGGCTGTCTGCCTGTAACCAGCTAAAGCCACAGGATCCCCTTTGATCAAATACCGGAAAACAAAAGCCGATTTACCCCCCCCCCCGGCCCGTCAGGTGTCTCCCTGCCTCGCTGCTCCCATAACACAGAAAGTAGTCATCGAAAGTGAAGGAGCCGCCGCTGGGCAGAAGCCAAACTCCGGCTGTCCTGTAAATATTGATCTTTCTCAGACCTTTAAACCCGATTGATTGATGGTTATAAAAAGCCGCAGGGAGGCAGAAGCCCCGGGCGGCTCCAAGGTCTGCAGGGCAACGAAGGACGGGCTTTTATGAGAGGTGAACAATTCACCCCGCGTGTTATTTACCCCACGTGACACGCGCTTTACAGGCCATATAATTCCACGTTCCACTTCAGCCTCCCAGCAGAGGTGGTAGAGGGTAATACAGTGAGGGGATTAAACATGCATGGGATAGACATACGAGACCCTTTTATTAAAAGCCCCTAAACGTCTTAATCAGAGCCCCGGCCTCGTATATAAAACTTTTGCTGAGTAATAAGAGTTTTTATTGCCCCCGTTACGCAATGTTTCACTTTGAACCTCATCCCAACCCTGCAACGCAGTGAGGTCATCGTCTGCATTAGCCAATCACATTATTACCATCATGACATCACCCATCCAACAGGAAGCGCCAAAAATAATGGGGAGTCAGAACCGGCCGGACAGAAACCCCGAGACCGCAAAGAGCTTCTATTTCTCTCGCAATAAAAGGCGGACGTTGGTCAAGAAGATGGAGGCAGTTATCTCGTGACCCAGATATTAACCCCTGCAGCGGGAGGCTGGGAGTATTTATTAAAGGAGGTAATCCCGCTGGCCCCTTTACCTACGGGACGCCGGGGACCCCTCAACTGGGACCCGGAAAAATGAGTCTGAGCTGCTTTGTAGAAAGGAGTAGTGGCCGCATTGAGCTGACGCTCTATTGAAAGGAAATTAAGGAACTGCACGGCCTTGTCGAAACACCTGGACTGCTTCCTTTCAGTGACTCCCTGTTTGCTTTATATATTTACCTGGTTTTTATAATCCAGGATATTACCGGGTTTTTCCATTTGCTGTGATGGGGGTCGCCCGGCTCACCTACCAACCAGCGTCACCCCCCCCCCAGGCGTCACCACACCCACCCAGGGCGTTCACCACCAACCAGCGTCACCCACCACACCAGCAGTCACCAACCGCCGTGGTGTGTGTCACACCCCCCTCCCTTGGCCCGTCCACCCGACCACCTTAGCTCACCCAGTCCCCCCGGCGTCACCACCCCCCTTTCACCGACCAACCAGCGTCACCCCCACCGGGACATTCACCCCCCCCCGGCGTCACCACCTGTCCCGGCGTCACCCAACCAACCAGCGTCACACCACCAAAAAGCGTTCACCACCTCGCCACAACCTCTTCGGCGTCAACCACTGCTGGCATCACACCACCAGGTTCACCCACGCACGACCGGCATCACCCACCCCCCGCAAGGTCGTCCCACCAACCAGCCAGACCGCGGGTCACCCACCGACCGGCATCACCCCCCCCCCCGTCGTGTCCCACCCCCGGCCGGTCACCCCACCTGACCGGCTCACCTCGGTTTTTTTGGGAGGGAATATGATTTGGATTTCTCAGCCCTACGTAAAGGGTTAAAAAAGCGATATTTTTTGCGGCGAGGCGTTACCGGGGGTTACGTGGGGGTTACTCGGGGTTACGCACCGGTTACGTGGCACGCGTGGACCTGGCTGACGATGCCGGTATCATTCTCTTTATCCGCCGGCCACCGGTAGACGTAGAGCGAGGTGTGCGACGATCCGGCGTCAAAAACGATTCCGTACTGCAACGGAAAACAGAGAGGATCGTGGGAAAAATAAACGGAACGTTCAAAGGACAAGAAGCCATTGGCGGCATTCGGGGTGATTTGCCTGATCGCGCTGCGACTGCACAGGGAATATGCCGACACAATGCGGTATCTGGGGGCATTTCCCATTTTGCCCCTATGGTGGTTGGATCGGTGATTTTGCCCCAGGGAGGTCCAGAGCATTTACCTTATCAGGTGACGGCTGGTCGACATTTCTGACGTCTACGATGCTGAGGACGAGAGCGATGAAAGCGGAGACCAGGGAGATGACGATCAGACATCCGACAGCCAGACCCTTCCGGTTCCTGCACATTACCGCATCCACCTGGAAGGCAGAGGAGACCCCAGGGGAGTCCGACGCGTTCTACTACCCCGCGGGGCCGGGGGGGTCTAAACAAAGGGGGCACAAGCCGTCCAGCCGCTGACCACAAGAGACCAAGTCTCCGGGACTCAACGAGCCGCACCGAGAGCGTCCATTAATTACCCATCTGAGGGGACGGCCCCGGCAACAACCCCCCCCAACCCGAGGAGCCGGCGGAATGTCTCGGGGGGGACTTTAACGAGACTTGCGCGGGTCAAGGAACGCGGGCGACTCCGGGGGCTTCAGTGACATCGCCCATTACTATATAGATACATTGTAACTGTGGGTGCTGTAACTATAGCAATCGCCATAGTAACAAGTGAAATGTTTCCTCTCATTGTCTCACCATAAATAAACCAAATCCAATAAAATGCACCAGAACCTAGAACCTGCCGGCAAATAGAACATAGAAACCTAGAACCTGCCGGCAGATCGGCCCCATCCGGCCCCCGTCTAGTCGCCGTTTCTCCTGCTGTAAAGACTCAAACATTAATCAGTCGTTGCGCTTCTCGGGTACTTAGATTCAGGAGCCTTGATGTCGATCCCATGCTGTTTATACCCTCACGTGTTATTACCCTCTACCACCTCTGCTGGGAGGCTGTTCCCCTTATCTACCCCCCTCTCAGTAAAGTAAAACTTCCTTCCGTTCCGTCTCAGTCTCTGACCCTCTAGTGTTGGATTCCGGTCTCTTGTTGTAACTTTTCTCCTTCTTTGAAATAAATTCCCTCGCGTCCTTTATCCTCGCTCTATCTCTCCCATCCCCTCTCTCTATCTCTCTCTCCCCCGTCTCTCTCTCTCCTGTCTCTTCTCCTGTCCACTCTCTCTCTCTCTTCTCTCCCCCCGTCTCTCTCTCTCTCCCCTCCACTCTCTCTCTGTTTTTGCCGTACGTATTGGAGGAGAGCTCTGCTCTCCGGTGGCAAGTGGAGCGGATCCCTGTAGCTCTCCATGGATATAACTCAGCCCCGTTGGAGCGGTTGGTTTATCGGCGAGGTCCACGTCTGTAACCCCGCGGAGAGGCAGCTGCCGGCTCGGCAGTTAGTTTTAAAATTTACGCTTGTGAGCGAGTCCACTCCATGCCTGCTGAGTGTGCGCTCCACTCGCTCAGCATACCGAGCCCTGACCGTCAGCAAAGAACATACCTGTCCTTGGGGTCTCCAGCCGCAGCGATGACACTAAAGTAAATTTCCCGTTGGCAGTCGCCCTCCTCGTGGGTCAAGGTGCAGTGAGTGCGGTGTGTGAGTGCGGTGTGAGTGCGGTGTGTGTGAGCGCGGTGTACAGTAATACAGGCGGAGAATCACCCCTCCTGCTGCACAGGTAACCAATCACCTGCAGGCGAGACCTGCCAACCCCTCCTACCGGGACAACACCTCGAACCTCACGAGAGAGACAGACGGGGAGAGAGAGACGGACGGACAGAGAGAGAGATGGGCAGAGAGAGAGAGAGAGAAAGGTGGAAATGGAAAAGGAGAGAAGGACAGAGATGGACAGGAGGAATGAGACAGGGAGAGACAAGAGAGGAAAGACAGACAGACAGACAGAGGGGGTCTCTGAGCGTTTTCCCCTAATTACAAAAAAAACATAAAACTCATTATCTCATTATCTGCGTTTATTGTAACGGGGGGGCTGCTGCCTCATGGGGGGTAACAAAAAAACCCAAGAGGTAACACACAGGATCGAGGGGTGCCTGTGCGGGGCACAGACGTGGATCAAAGGTCTAGACTCTAGATGGACCGGACGGTTCTGTTCTGCGATTATCTGACATTGCGGGGCTCTGCGTCGTGTGGGCCCCGGACGGTCAGTCTCATCATCCGGCACCCAAAACCACCATTAGCTTCATACAGAAGGAGAACGGCGGGAAGGGGCGGCGGATCAAAGAACTTCTGCTTTCACCCCGGGAGAAAGTTCTCGTTCTCGATTTACTAGAGCAATAAAGGCGTTCTAGAGCGCATTCCATGCGCGGCTGCAGAGACCGAGATCAGACAGCTGCCCGTAAAAGAGACATAAAAGAAGAGCAGTCATTCCCACGGGAAACGAAGCGTATCATCCTCAGCCGGGGATTCTGGGAATTAACCCTCCCGTCACGCGGGGTTAACCTTTACCCCTCTAAACCGAGTTATACCCCAACCCCCTTAACCTACCCCAACATGAGTACTCCTTCTGCTAACCGACCCCAAACTATAACGACACGCAGTCCGTCGCCCACCGGGGGCCGGTTTTGGGGTCTCCTACCTACTGGGGGCGCTTTCTCTATAATGACAGGGCATGGCGGGTAAAATGAGAACGAGTTCCTCGGTGACCTCCTGATTTCCATGCCTCGCGCTGCCCTCCCAGAAGAGGAAGCCATTGTTCCTCCCTGCGGTTATCGGCGGCCCTTCCGACGGGCGAGATACAGCGGCGATGCTTTTCTGTCATATTATTTGAATATTATCCGTGTGTTCCTATGGTTACATATCGCATGTTTGTGTGTCGCATGTTTGTGTGTCGCATGTTTGTATGTCACATGTTTGTATGTCGATACATGTTTGTATGTGCATGTTTGTGTGTTCGCATGTTTGTGTGTCACAATGTTTGTATGTCGCAATGTTTTGTATGTCGGATGTTTGTATGTCGCATGTTTGTATGTCGCATGTTTGTATGTCGCATGTTTGTATGTCGCATGTTTGTATGTCACATGTTTGTGTGTCGCATGTTTGTATGTCACATGTTTGTATGTCGATACATGTTTGGTTCCAGGACACAGGGGACACGGGATTAATATGTGGGTAGGGGGGATGCCTTCTTCTGGACCCCCGGTGAGGTGGAACTTCATAGATGTCCGCCGTAAGTCACTATGTTAGGAAGAAGAGAATTCGGATGCCACGATCAGGAGATCCCCCGATGCCTGCAATAAGGTGGCCTCAGGTGGACATCAATGGCTTCCCACTACCATACCTGGGAATTTTTGGGCTCCGGCTACCCAAAGCCCACGGCACGTGGCCAGGTCTACCCGCTGACATCAGGTGGTGGTCCCGCGGACATCGGTGGGTTTTCTCACTGGTGTCGGTGGGTTTTCTCGCTGATGTCGGTGGGCAGTCCCATCGAGGGCAGGCGTGGGCAGGAGGTATGGCCACGACCAGAGAGGCATCCCAATGGCCCCCACCATCCGCCCTCCCCACCTTCGAGACCTGCTGATATCTCCAGATGACCCTCGCTACGATCAAACCATCGTCACCCAAGCAGCCCCTCTGTTCTGTCTCATTCCCCCTCAACGCCCTAATAGATTGTAAGCTCCCAGGACCAGGGCCCTCTTCTCCTCCTGTCCCAGTCTGCCGTATTTATTATCGTCGGAGCGATCATTTGTTCATTTTAATGTTACTGGAACAGCTCCGGCTCCAAATCCGTGGCAGGGAGGTCGCCGGTTAACGGGAAGATTATTAATCCCGTTTCCACGCCGACGAACGAACTCCATCGGGGGGGGGGAACACGTAAATCAGTAAAATATATTTCTACACAAGGCAGGAACGGGGTCAGGTTCTGTGTGATTTCCCCCGACGCGGGGAAAAGAGGGAACTTCATAGCGGGAAGAAAGCCCAACGCGTTCGTATTATCACTAAACACCAAACGGCGACAGTCAACAAACACAAACACAATGATGCCATTTATAAAAAGGGCCGAATGTAAATCCCGGGGGGGGGGGTGAAACGCGTCGCCGCCGCTTAAAGGGACCGGACTCGCCGCCAGCCACGCGCCTTCACAGCATCAAAGTGCTAATTCCTTCCAACCCCATGGCAACCTCAACTGCCCCACCAACAGCTGCTGGGGGCATTTAAGGGGTTCACTTCTATCTATATATCATTTATATATATATCTAGTGCATTTTATTTGGGAAATTGCCTACTCTGGGGTAGAGACACGGGTCCAGGGGTGGGTCTAGGTTTTTAGATGCCCCACGTAAAAACATTTTGGGGGGCAGGGGCATCTGCAACGTGAAGAATATAATATAGGAACAGAACTCGTCTCTCATATTCCCAGCAGGGGCCCTTTTTAACCCATGGGGGCCCTAAGCAGCTGCTTTAATCTCGACCCCTGCAGGTACCCCCAGCTCCCACAGCGCTATTGATGAACCTTTCCACCTGTGTCTGGCAGAGGCTTGTGGGAATTGTAGTCCGGGGGCGGCCGCGTTACCCCCACTGACTCTGTTTGCTATGCAGGTTTTTTTTTGAGTATTTTATTGTTTTTGCTCATTTAATAAAAATGAAAGAGCGAGAGGGTCTAAGTCTTTTTTGGGACCACCTTAGAAACGGCTCGGCCCTCCAACAGCCCCCCTTTGAATTTCAAGATCTGTACAAAAAATTACCAAGATATAAAACTTAAAAACCCCCAAAATATTGTTTTTATAGCCCAATGCCTGCTCCGATCCTCTAAAGATCACACTGAGGGGTCCTGGGGGTCTCCAGCTCAGGCCAATTCTCACTGCAATACTGAGTGCGGCCGCTGGGTGGCAGACTCTGCCCATTAATCCCAGGAATTTGTTCCGGAGAGCAGATGGCGGGAAGGAAAGTGCCCAGGAGAGGGGCAGAAACACAGGTAACAAATACATTGTGTGCTTATTTACCCCGGGAGGGGGGGCATTGGGTTAACTGGGGCAGGTGTCAGCGCCCAACCCCCCCAAACTCACCTTAATGTCAGTAAACCTCTCACCAAGTGACCCCTGACAATTACCCCCTGACCCCAGAGCCTCTTGGTCGGTATAGAAATGCCCCCTTACCCTGAAATATTTAGTATTTTACTGAATTCAGTATAAATTAAGATTAAATAACAAAATTACCGAGAAATAACCCCCAACATTTGCAAGTATCCCCCCGCTACAGGGTGACCGGGGTAACTAATCGCCCAAAACGGCCGCCTGGTTACTGACCTCGGACGTTGTATTTTGGGCTTTTTGCTTCACCAAGGTGATTCTGGATCAAATTTCTGGTTTGGATTCTGGCTGCGTGACCTTTTACTTTACTGAGAGGGGGGTAGATAAGTGGAACAGCCTCCCGGCAGAAGTGGTAGGGGGTAATACAGTGAGGGTATTAAACATGCGTGGGATAGACATACGGCTCCTGAATCTAAGACGAGACCCACGACTGATTAAGGTTTGAGTCTTTACAGCGGGAGAGACGGGCGACTAGACGGGGGCCGCTGGGGGCCGATCTGCCGGTGGGTTCCGGGTTTTGCCGACGGTTCTGATGAATCCCAGCTCTGTCTCTCGTTCGTTATAATATTGAATGAATATTTTAATAACACAATATCGTCACTGCGTGGGTTAAACGCGTTTATTAAAAAATAACAATTATGACAAATCTCAGGGAAAAAGGAGAAATAAATGGCCGGATGGGGGGGGGGCAAGATTTAAAACGTGAAGAAAATGAATAATGAAATAATTTGGGTGATAAAGTGAAGATTTTGGTGGCTTCGCTTTATTTCTTATCGGTTTAATAACCGGTGAAGGCATCGCGGAGTCTGGGCATCAGATTTGCCAGCAGTGTCTGGTCGGCTGAGCATCATGGGGTTTGTAGCTCACGCTGTCAGCAAGAGGGTTGCCTCTTTGGTTTAGTTTCCTGAGGGTTTATTCACTAAACAGTGAGTTGGACCACGGAGTATAAAGAGAGCGCATTTCACCGAGCACGGTCAGCGTTTATTGCTGCGTATATTCAGTATTCACACAGAAACGTAGCTGCCCCATATCTTATAGGAGGGGTGACATTTCTGCCCCTTTAAGGGGAGCCGCTGCCAGAATGTTTGAGTAACTGCTCCGCAGGGGCGGGGCTTATCAGGGTCTCAGGTTAAAGGGACGGTACACTCATAACACGGGCTAAAAAAACTCTACTGTGATCGGGGGGGGTCATGGAGGGCAATTGCCCCATGGGCTGCTCTCATCTAAGGTTTTCGGGGTCACTGAGGGGAGTATCTGTATTTTTACTTCCATGTTCCATGTTCCGGGGTTTCTAGCGTAACAAGGTCTGGTCCCTTTGTATGTTGTTCTCGGGCACCGCGTGTTACACGGGTCCATGCAGCCCATTGTTTTGTCTTGCGTTGGGGCACTTAGTGGGAATTGCCCCCTCCTCGAGCTGAACGTTGCTTGCCCTCCCCTGGGATGAAGTCGGTATGTAAATGACAGCGCAGATTGTGTTAAATATGGCGGCTGCTGCGGAACAGCTTTCTACTTTAACGTAATATTTAACCCTCGTCTCACCAGCAGCTGAGTTACAGGGTCTGGGATTGAGGGGACAGAGAAGGGATTAGACCGGGCGTAGAAAAGGGTTATTAAAAAGGGTGTCTGGTTATATCTGTCTGTCCGTCTATCTATCTATCTATTTATCCATTATATCTATCTATCCATCCATTATATCTATCTATCTATCTATCTATCCGTCTATCTATCTATCATATAGCGGGGCCGTTATATGCCCTCTGCTGTAAAAATGCATAATCCCTTTATAAATGAACCTGGGGTGATTCCTTTGCTGATAGGAAGGGGTTAAGTCCAAGGCAAATGGAAGAACCCCCCATCGCCACGTACCGGGTCGGCATCACCGTCAGATAGCCGGTTAACGGTTTGACCTGATTTGCCGGCAGATGATAGAATTTAATACGGAAACGGGAGCCGATTCTGGTTTTGTGATAATAAATCACTATTTTCAATTTTGTGGAACTGACCCCAAATGCCACCATTTCCAGGCGAGAACATTTCTTCCTCCAACTTTGTTTTTCTGACTTTTTGTCCTGTGTGTATTTTCTGTAAGTTCCAAAAACCCCTTTAATTCACCCGTAAGTTATATGGAAGGTAAATCGAGCCCCTTTTAAAGGTTCCGGACCCCTCTGTGTGGTCGCTGGCCGGTGGGTTATATCCATGCAGGTTCCGGTCACTGGCGGAAGTAAACGCACAGCAGGAATATCGCCAAAGCCAGGCTGAAAACGATAAAAACGATGGACGCCAGCCAGAGGTCGTAGTTCTGCGCTTTCATGGTGAGGACGCCGTCGGACGGGATCATGTTGGTCAGGTTCAGCATGTAGCCCAGCGTCCACCCGATGTCCGTGTTCGCTACCTGTAACAAAGTAACACGCGGTGTGATGAGAGCCGCCCCGGCCACCGCCAGAGGAGGTTACATTATTTGGGAACTTTGCATGCGCCAACTGGTGGCCCCTAATACTGCAGGACGTTATCAATGTCTTTGCCCCATAGACTGGAAGCTGCCCCGGCCACGGCATAAAATAAACCAGCAGAACCAAGAGGCAGGTGACCTGTGTGTCCGTCTCTTGGTTCCGTGACCATTGTGTGGGGACGTTGCAGGGTCACAGAACAAACAGGACTTTTTCAATAAGAGGGCGTGAGAGCCCCTGGGTACGGCGTGATACCCCGGGGGGCCCTCGGCTACAAGTGGGGCAGGAGCCACAGAGCTCCTTTGAGACCCTGGCAGCCGCTGTTAGGTCCGGTTTCGGGGGGCTAGAAGGGGCCGTCACCTGCTTCACGAAGCGAATGGAATTCCAGCTATCGTCGGTGAATTTATAGGCGTCCAGGAGCAGGGTGAGGATGTAGTTACTGTTGGCGCAATAATCCCGCAGCCGCTCTCTCCTCTCTTTGGGGTAAGAAGATTGCAGCTGGAAATACACAACAAGTGTCAAAAAATAATAATAATAATAATAATAACGGCCGATATCAGAAAACTATCCGCTCTACATCTCTGGGGCCGCTCCTGTGTCCCAATGGCCCTTTATCACTCCCATCACTCCCGTGTTCCAATGGCCCTTTATCACTCCCATCACTTCTGTGTCCCAATGGACCTTTATCACTCCCATCACTCCTGGTTCCAATGGCCTTATCACTCCATCACTCCTGTGCTCCATGCCCTTTATCACTCCCATCACTCCTGGGTTCCAACGGCCCTTTATCACTCCCATCACTCCTGTGCTCCAATGGCACGTTGTGTTCGCTGATCTAAGTTAAAAGGCTAATTGATGATTAGAGAACCCTTTTGTGATTGTTAGACAGAAACGTTTGAGCCGTAGTTTATATAAATGACGATATTCGTATAATATTTTCTGTATATGAAGGATGGCGCCTACCTCACTCCAGTCCCTCGCACAGAAATTCTCCACGGCGGTTTTCACGGTCGTCAGGGTCTCTCCCGACGTCAGATTCAGAAAACGGAAATTATAAAAGAAAGCGGAAAAGGCCTGGAGAGGAAGAAAAGGACCCAAACCGGTCTAATTAGCAAAAAATTTACCAGAACGTTCTGTTTCATGAATAATACAAATAAAAATTAATAATTAAAATTAATTAGAAATTAAATTAATAATTATTATAAAAGCGCAGCTCCTGCTCCCACTACCCCTTTAACTGCTGGCATCAGAAAGCCAGGAGGAGCTCCTCGTTCTTAGAGATCGCCGAGGATATTTTTTATCTCCTTATCTTCCGACTTACGAAGAAGTTGCCATCGACGGGCGGTTGGTAAACCCCGTCGAACGAGCAGGAAGCCTGACCGCTGCAGGCGCTGAAGTTAAAGATGCTTCGGATGAGCGTCCGGCACGCGTTGGCGTCCCCCGTCCCGATCACGTTGACCTGCGCTGATCCCGGTGACGGGGGGGCCGCGGCGGCGGTGCACGGACTGTCGTACAAGGACCGCAGAGGGACGCTGTCGTCGTATCCTTTGGGATAGCAGGGGACGCTGACCCTCTTTGTTAAATCCCGTCCCTGAGAGAGAGAAGAGGCTAGGCTCCGTTAGGTTCCCGATGTCACCTGCATGCGCGATAACTGAGACAGATTGCAAGCTCTTTAGAGCAGCTTTGGTAAGATTCCAACAAGGACTTCTAAGCGTCTACAAGAGTGGGCGAGATGCATGGCGTCCCACCCTATGGCTTGGAGATAAGACGGCCAACTGGAGACCTAAATGCTCACGGGCCGCGTGATGGACGTGCCTCTGGTTAACCCCTTCATTTCCTGGGGGGGCTTTCTCACCTCCACGGCTTTGACGAGCATCTGTTTCAGAGCCTGGTTTTGCCCGTAACACAGGAAGCTGTGGGTATAAATGTCGTAGGGGTATCCGTAGAGTTTGAAATCGGCCTTCTCTTCGGGGTCCTGGATAGTCCTTTTGGAATGAAGCTGATCTGAGTGGAAGCCCCTCCGAGGTCCAGCGCACCGTATATTTTGGAAGAAAGGGGTCGGACCCACTGACCGCTGAAAGAGTACTGAAAAACATTTGATGTATGTTGTAAAAATAATTCCCACCTTTAATAAAAGTCATCGATCGCAGACCGGGGGAGAAGACTTCTGAAGTTACGGAACCGGAAAACCTACTTTCATGAATGACTCCAGAAGGTAGTTGATGGTTATCCACCCGTAGGCTCCTTCTTCTTTGCCGGTGATGATACGAGCGCCTCGGAAATCCACAGGGTAGCTGCGGATGGTTTTAGAGACCTCGTCCAGCACTTTGTCAGCGACGGCACCGTCTTCCAGCCTAGAAGATACGACCCAGAGATGTGATCTAGAGGAGGAACCTCCGCCGACCCACCGTGAACGGCCCAAGATGTATGGATAACCCTGGATGTTCTTTACAGGGAGGGGTGCAAACCTCGGGAATCCGCTAGCTGTGGAGGTGGAGACCCCCGATGGGGACCTCTAAGAATGGATTCGGTTTATGGACACATTTTAGTGTAAATGCCGGTTGGCCCGAGGTTTGTTTTCCAGCCTCGCTAAATGTCTGTGTGTCGGCTTCTTGTAACCGTATCGCCGGCTAGCGACCGGAGAAGCGTGTTTGGGATTCCATTCATTCCCGGGAAGCTCCTGCGGTGCGATTTATAACCCAGGATAAATGCAATCAGCACCCATCTGGCTTTGTACCTGAGTAGCCTCATCCCGGCGGTGGCTCCCAGGTACGCGGGGGTCTCTCTCTGTCTCTCTGGTGGGATAATGGACATGGCTTCATTCAGACAATGGACCAGAGACCGTCCGGCCCCAGGAGGGTCCGAAGCGTAACTGGAGATACCGCCTCCTGCAATGTTAGAGATGACGGTTAAATCGGGGGACCCCGGGGCCACTTGTCTGTTCCCCAGAACCATCCTCATAACGCTCCGTATAAACGCTCTGCAGAAGCTCTGCCGTACCATAAGAACCGGCCATAGCTTTGCGGATACATTTTATGTAAAAAGCCCAAAAGTATCTTCCCAAAATTAGACGTCGCTGAGCCGCAGAAACTTCTTTCTTGACTCTCCCCTCCCTTGTCTCGTCTCGCGTTACTTACCCTCCACGTCGCAGACATGGGCCTGACTCACGATGCCCGTGTCGTTCTCTTTGTCTGTCGGCCATTTGTAAATAAACAGCGAGGTGTGCGATGATCCGGCGTCAAACACCATCCCGTACTGTGGGGAGAAAAGAGAAGGGATCGTTCTATAGGGGCCACACCATGATCGGTCTGTAGGGGCCACACAGTGAGGAGGCAGCAACTGCTCTGTATCTATATGGCCCAAGAAATGACCTCACAGCAGACTCCGTGGTCGGTCTACAAACAGTCCGATTTCTACCAGTTCAACCGGGTCCATTCCCAAGAATTCCCAACCGACCATCTTATCTGCCCCGACGTGAGGGTCCGGGGTTACCTTAAGACCATCTTATCTGCCCCGACGTGAGGGTCCGGGGGTTACCTTAAGACCATCTTATCTGCCCCGACGTGAGGGTCCGGGGGTTACCTTAAGACCATCTTATCTGCCCCGACGTGAGGGTCCGGGGGTTACCTTAAGACCATCTTATCTGCCCCGACGTGAGGGTCCGGGGGTTACCTTAAGACCATCTTATCTGCCCCGACGTGAGGGTCCGGGGGTTACCTTAAGGCCGGGCGTCAGGGTCACGTCGACGTTCCTCACCACGCTCAGGATCAGAGCGATGGTCACTGAGACCACGGAAATCGCCAGCAGAGCCAGCAGGCAGCTCTGTTTGGACTCGAAGACCATCTTGGACCCGGATCTGGATCTTTAGGGGAAAAAACGAGAGGAACCGGGAGGGAAATGGTCAGAGAGCGAAGAAAGGAGTCACAATTCAGGAGCGAGGATCGGGGTCTGCGGGCAACTTTATTATTATTAGATATTATTATTCGATATTAATCATTATTTAGGATTCTGCGGCTTCAGGGGGAGTGAGGGGTTAATTTGCGTGACCCCCGTTAGAGAATACAGCTCAGGGCTAAATGACCCCCTTATCTGGCTACCTCTCCCTAAGACCCTGGTCGCCCCCCCGAGACTTGATTCCTTATCCTTCGGGACGCTCTAAATCTCACTGGGGTCTCGAGCCGCATCTGTTCCTGATTGGCTGTTCGTTTTATGTCACTTTGTGCCCCGCTGCCGGCTGTTTGTGGGGCATTTACAGGAAGAATGTATTTGCTGCATCGAGCAGACAGACCCCGTTGCCCCCGCTGCCGGGCAGAATCTGGTGGGAGCCCCCAGAGTATTTCCAGGTAGCAGGAAAGTTTATACAAATCCTATACCCCCCCCCCCCCAGTTCTGCATTTTAACCCCGTTATGCCCTTTCTGGTACTCGGATAGAAAAGGTTTCCCAAATTACTGTGCAGTTTTTTATATACACATGCCAAGTTCCCTGTTCTGTGTGGTCAGTCCCTCTGCCCTTTCTTCACCTTCTTTGCTAAATGTTACAAAGCACTAAAATATTCATTTTCTTAGATTAAAAAAATTAACTTTTCTGTGCATTTTTATGACGATTCTTATTTCTCGGATCACTAAATAAAAAACGCTTATATTTGAATTATATTTGAATTATATCTAAATATACTCCCCCCCCCCCGGCTCCTCATCTTAATATCTCTGCCTCAATTGTTTCTCGCTCGCTAGCGGCCGCCTTATCTTTTTTGCAACAGCGCAGAACGCGACGAGATAAAGACTTACATTCTGTGACAAGGAGAGGGTTAATTCCAAGAATTCAATTAAAAAAAACCATACCGTTATACTTATTTTAACAAAAAAAACCCCCATAAATTATCATGTTAGTCCAGAAGTCTCTTCTTTACATGCAATGCGGTACATTTGAAGAAAGGACCGCTGAGGTCTCGAAAGCTTCTAGGGCTCTGCAGTTTCTATCGTCCGAGCCGATCACAAAAAGGAAAGGTTTCTTAAGACATTTCGACATTTCCTTGTAGTGCGTCGACGCGTTTCACCATGGTTATTAATCTCACCGCGTCTTAAAGGGACGGTATCCTCATTAAAGTCCGGCTGACATATAATCCCAGTGTACAGCGCTGTGGAATATGATGGCGCTATATAAAACCATTAATAATATTCCGTTTAATTAAACCACCAATGGAATAATAACATTATTTATAGATATTTTATTTTAAACCCCCCCCCAATTATTGCCCCCTTTTATTGCACCTGCTGTCCACAGAAAAGCAGAACATTGCGATGCCGCAGAAGAGAAATGATGATGGCAGCAAAACTGAATTCTTTTTTTAAACTTCGCATTTTGCCGACGCGGCGACTTCTTCTTTTAATTCTGCCCGCGGTCACCGCCAGTTACGCTGTTACCCGTTTACCCCCCGAATCCTAAAAAAACACCCGCGGGCCGACGACTCGCGCCATCGCTCCACGATACCCAAATGTACGTTATTATTACCAATAGGCTGATCTCCATGACAACGCGATCAATCAAATAGAACGCTCTCCTTTCAATTCAATAATAATAATATAAATAATAATAATATAAAAAATAATAAAAAAAACAGGTAATAATAAATAACAATATTAAATATAATAAATAAAATAAATAATAATAATTATAAAATAATAATAAATATAAATATATATAAATAACGAACGTTAATAAATAATATAAATCTAATATAAATATATATAATAAAAATAAATAATAATAATAAAATATCCCAGAATACGTTTAAAGAGGTTCATCGCGATCAAAGATATAAAGAAAGAAATATATACAAATCTGAAAACAAAAACTTTTTTTTTTTTAATTAGCGATGAGCCACTTAGTTACCCCGGCACAAAATGGGTTAATGTATCACCGATCCCTTTAAAAAAACAATATCTATACCTGGCTACGCACGATCCATCGAGGGGTTAAAATCCATTGTGTTACAAACATGGCATTGGCACGTACCGGTCACCGGCGATAAGAGCCCGGCGGGAGGCTGGCAGAGACCCCTCTGTACCCCGGCGGGAGGCTGGCAGAGACCCCTCTGTACCCCGGCGGGAGGCTGGCAGAGACCCCTCTGTACCCGGTGGGAGGCTGGCAGAAACCCCTCTGTACCCGGCGGGAGGCTGGCAGAGGTGAGCGGTGAATGAGGCAGTTTAGTTCCTTTTAAGTGAGTTTAAATTCTCTTCTCCCCTCCCCCCCCCACGTGACTCCCAACCCAAAAACAGCAGCTGCACCTTCATGCTTTTCTGGGGGCATCTGGAGTCCTACTTAACCCCCCCCCAAATACATTGCAGATGTGAGGAGTCCATCATCAGACCCCGGGCGTGAGGGGCAAAGTAGTTAAGTAGATCCAGTGAGTCAGCGGGTCGGTTGAGTAGATCCAGTGAGTTAGCGG
The DNA here is from genome assembly GCA_009364415.1 of Spea multiplicata. NCBI lineage: Eukaryota > Metazoa > Chordata > Amphibia > Anura > Pelobatidae > Spea > Spea multiplicata. The sequence continues at coordinate 4,028 of VKOC01020234.1, read as the reverse complement.
GTCGGTTGAGTAGATCCAGTGAGTTAGCGAGTCGGGCAGTAGTAGATCCAGTGAGTTAGTGGGTCGGTTGAGTAGATCCAGTGAGTTAGCGGGTCGGTTGAGTAGATCCAGTGAGTTAGCGAGTCGGGCAGTAGTAGATCCAGTGAGTTAGTGGGTCGGTTGAGTAGATCCAGTGAGTTAGCGGGTCGGTTGAGTAGATCCAGTCAGTTAGCGAGTCGGGCAGTAGTAGATCCAGTCAGTAGTAGTAGATCCAGTCAGTAGTAGTAGATCCAGTCAGTAAGGGATTTAGCAGTAAGGACCGGTAAGATGTGGAATTGACCGGCAGGTGATGTTAATATCTGGATAGATTTCTAAGTAAATTGGATTTATGTCGGTCACTTTATTGCCGGTGAGATCCCGGGCGCTGGGGGCAGATTTGGGGACGGAGCGGAGATGAAGGGGCAGAAAATGTGAAACCTGGCGATTTCCCCCCCCCGGAGAACATTTTTTTTGCCTAAAGATCCCAGCGGGCCGGGGATAGGATCCGACTCCATCCAGGTGCGGTAACCTGGGAGTCGAAGGGGCGGGGTTTAAAAATGCATAATGGCCGCACGCGTAGAACGATTCCAAACTCCTAAAAAGTGAAGTCTCTTAAATTTACTGCTTTACTGATTTCACCTGAATCCTGCGTGCTTTTATTCGCACGGAGAGGCCGTTTGGTGACAATCGTTTCCCTTTCATCCGAGGACATAAAGCGCAGAAACAGCTGCGAGAGAACCCCCCCCCGCTCGCCCCCCGCGCTGAGACCCCCCGTGACATCATAATGTTTGTTTACGACCAGTGCTTTCTTATGGGTCAGTTTACGAGTAATTGGGTAAACATGTGTTTCCAGTAAAATTTGATGAAAATTGCTCTTTTTCAAAGAAAAAATCCAAACCGCGTGTTTCATATAAACCTCCGAATTCTTTGCTCGCTTTACTGCTGCTGCGAAGTCGGTCACCGAGTGTCAAAGGTCTGTTTGTTTCGTGACCTTCTTACCTCTCATATGGAAAAGGAATCGGTTCCAGAAATTAGGAGTTTAACCCCCTCATCCCGACCGTTGGATTCCAGGAGGTATCGGGAGGGGGATCTATTAGTCGGGGTCCGCGGCTTTCAGAAGCTCTTTCTGTTTGAAGTCCGGGTGTGGGGGCCACATCTGCTAAACACGCGCTTCTGTATCCTCCGCGACTTCGTTTTTTTGCAGGGAGAGTCGATGTTTGTTTTACTCGACCCGTAGTCTCTGAAACTGAGGTTTAAATCTCCTGAGGTTTAAAACTCTGCTGGGAGGCTGTTCCACTTATCTACCACCCCCTCAGTAACGTAAAACTACTTCCCATTTTATTTAATGTATTTTCCCCCCATTTGTGATAAAAAATAAAAATTCCCGCCCTAGGGGTGGTTGAGGGATTATTAACCCCGACATTTCAGTTTATTCGAGAGCTTCTGCTGTGCTCAAGCGATTGATGACATCATCGGGTGGAAACCTAGCTGTTAATGAGGTCATTGGTTGGGTGAGGGGGGTTTATCTGCTCAGCGCTGCTTGCTCTGGGTCTGATAGCGCTCCTATCTGCACCGACCAGCGGGGATCTTGGACGCCCTCTATGAATGCCCCGGGTAGGGCAGATTCCTGGATGCGTATTATCTCCAAAATAGATGGCAGCGGCCTCCCAGCAGAGGTGGCAGAGGGGATTTTTTTCTTGCTGGGGACCTGTGCCGGGGTTACGGCGCCGCGGGAGTCTGACGTTCGGGGATACTTTGTAACCGCGTTATAGAAATCGCTATGTCTGCCCCGACTTTACCGACCCAACCTGTGATTAGAGTGCAGCGAGACTGCCTGTCAGCCTCGGGGTCTCGCGTGCGTCTCATCAGCCGGTGTCCTCTGATGTTTAACATAATTTAGACAACCAGCCCCCTTCTGCCAGAAGGAGAGCGGAGCAGATGGGGGCAATTTCCGCACCCAGCCCGATGGCACGAATAGTCTGGAATTCTTCATGCTCTGTTGCCATAGCAGCAGAAAAACTCTGTGGAATGAAATCCGTGCAATGGAAATAAAGACCTTAAACCTCTCAGTAACGCCGGAGTGGCCATGAAGGGTCAGCTAAATTTACCCCAACCTTCTGTTGCCCGTGGTATCTGCAGTTGCCACCTCCCTTGTTCTGCTGCCACCCCAGGGGCAGGACCCCCCCCCCATTTACTTGCTTGTTGTTGCCCCTTGTCCTCGCCTTCGCCCTTTATGTGTAGGACGGTATTTATTGATCGCTGTCATGTAAATACCCCGATCCCTCTGTATTACCCCGGGGCGTTACCTGCGATTGCCCCCGACTGTAGTCATGGTAACAACGACCTTTGTGGTCTGGCCAGTACCAAGCTTTTACTCTCCTGGGGGGCAGCGATGACCGATCCTGACCTATTTATACCAAATACATGATGGCCAATATTGGGGTTCTTTGGGAAATCCGCGGGGTGATATCTGATACCCCCCAACCGGCCCACACTTGATATCGGGTGCCTGGGGGGGGTCTGTGAGCGATCAGTGACCCCTGTCCTTGGGGCAGAATCACACTTAATCCCCCAAATCTGGCCATAATCTGCCCTCGCTTGGTGGGATTTCATACGAAGAAGGGACCTCTGAGCTCTGTTACTGTATATAGCGATACCCGTACTGTTACTTCCCCTTTTTTCTCTCTATTTAGTTGACGATGCCCCTTGTGTCCCCTTGCAGCGCGACGAAAGCCCCCCAAGCAGACGGACGCCGCGAGATGTATCGATCGGTCTTTATTGTGACGTCACATGGCTCTTTGCACTTTGGAGAGTTTTAAAAAAGTTTAAAAGGCATAAAACCCGGAGCCGCGATTAACCCTTCGCGGGCCGAGGCCTCCGGTCCGTACGACGCGAGAAATGGACGAATAACGCGGAATCTTCAGTGAAACGAAGTGCAGATCGAGTTCTATACAAGAGAGACGAACGATTACAAGGTATGGCCGCCAGGCGACACGGGGGGGGTCCGGACACGGAGCCCCCCCACACGCCCCGTCTCCTTCCAACATTCACACCGTTAAATGCTTGAAGTTACAGCGATGGCGAGTGGGGTAGAACCCGTAACGATTCCATTTACACCGGCAATCCTACGCGTCCTAGAGGTGCAAATATTATAACCCAAAAAACTGCCCCTGACCTTCCTCAGGGGGGGTCTCAACGCTTTCCTTTAACCCCTTAAGTCCCTAAACCCATTAATGACAATGCATTGTGAGCCGGGACATGTACGGGCTCGATCGTGAAGGGGTTAACAGTCTTTCCACCTTAATTCCTGGAAATACGCGTTCCCGTTAAACGGCGGCAAATAACTGTACAATATAGCCTAGACCGCTTAGACCGGCCAATAGAAACGGCCGTTATCTCCGTGGCTAACCTATCCCGATACGCGTTAACCCTTCGGGTAACACGCAAGGTCTTTGCCTTATTATTAACCCCCCGTCAGCAATACTATGTACATTATCTATACATTAACCTCTAAATAGCTCAATATACTTCTGATACATTCATATATTTCATCCTCATTCACTAGGATTCGCGGATACATAGAAACAGCCGTGCGATTATTACATGTTACCGTGGATACGGGCGACGGAATGAGTTTATGGAAATATAGAGTCATTGTCCTGAGTACGGCGAACGAGTCTATCCATATCATTGGAGACTTTAAGAAAATGATCACGTGTCGTATCTGTGGCCACGTCCGGCCCTTTACACACCGCGGGGGTTGGGGTCGCGAGACGATGAGGGTCGATGATCTATCGATATATTGGTAACCGATTCATGGATTTATTATTGCCCCCCCTGCGTGTTTCTCTAGTCAAATTATTGCGCTGTAATAACCTGAAATGACCCCCCATAGTGCCAGCTCGGGTAATTACCCCCTGAACGTGTGAAATTACCCCCGAATACGCCTGTTACTGTACCGGTTCAATGAATGGCGTTAGATATGTGTCCGTGTTTTAAGAATATGATTA
>VKOC01020233.1:0-47723 GCA_009364415.1 Spea multiplicata | reverse complement strand
GGTAGTTCCGCCACTGCCTGTTCACATCTTTAGTTTCAGAACAACGAAATTCCAGTAATTCCATCCTCTCAATTGCCCCTGAATTGCTCTTCGGAACCTTAAAATGCCCTGTTGCATATAAAATTACAAGCACGACGAGTGGCCCATCATGTCCGTGCCGGTGGGCATTCATCAATATAAAATTACATATAAAATGAATAAATCATCCTTGGGGCTAACAAAAAAAAAGAGCTTTTCGGTCTCCTCTGTATTTTATATTAAGCGCCTTTCTGCAAAGGCTACTCGTTACCTGGTAATAACTACGCTGGTCCTCCTCTCACAGCAAGTTAATGACAGTTAAAATAATACTATTCCAAAACTGTTTCTGACCATCGCTAATTACGTACTCATTTCCCATTTGAAACTGATATCCGATATACCATTTTTTAAATACGTATGAAAGGTCTCACAATCCAGATGTTTTTCTATTTGTTCTGTTACCGTGCGTTTTGGTCTTTTGTAATGAAAGCCAAAACGGAAAATGGAAAAAGTGAAATTCAGTTTAGTTAATATATTGAAAATGTGTTAAAAGTCAGAGGAAACCAGTGCTACGTAGGTGGTCCGGGAAACATAATACTAAGAATATTAAAAACATTATTTGCACCAAATGCCTAACGTGCATTCCTTCTTAAAACAAGCGAAGAGACTAACAAATCGTATTTATCTCTAGTTCTTATAATTTAATCTTTGAATGTGTTATAATAGCTACATTACTGGATACTTTTAAATATAAAAACCGAAAATACTAGGTTTTTGGACAGTTTGCATTTATATTTTGTAAAGCTCTCATATTACAAAGTAGCCCAAGTTTATTAAACATCAAACTTGTTAACAAAAACATGATTCTACCGTTGGAATTCTCAATAAGAAATGCTAGTTGAATGCCTAGATGGCCAGTTCTTTACAGAAACTGTGAGCATGGCATGGAGGGGGCATGGTTCCTAGAGTGTAAGAACAATTTACCCATAAACCAAACTATTTTGGTTTACATATATACCCACATATATGTATATATACACACACATATGCTATGCTTCCTTGTGGGAACAGTTTGGGGAAGGCCCTTTTCTATGCCACCATGACTGCGCCCAGCGCACAAAGCAAGCTCCATAAACATATGGGTGGATGAGTTTGGTGTGGAAGAACTTGTCTGGTCTTCAAGGAGCCATGACCTCAACCCCATCGAACACCTTTGGGATGCGAGCCAGACCTTCTCATCCAACATTAGCACATGACCTCACAAATGCTCTACTGGATGATTCCAACAGAAATGCTCCAAAATCTTGTGGAAAGTCTTCCCAGAAGAGTGGACTGCTGGTCCAATTAACACAGGTGCCCCAGGTTTAAATCTGCACTGTGAGATAAATGCAGAGTGGAGGAAACATCCTCTCTCTCTGACTGAGAGCAGCCGGCTGTATTTTGTCTACATCTTGGAAGGAACAGGAGGTGTACCTGAGTTCCAGTGTGGTAGAAGGTGGGCTGGTAGGAGAGACGACTTTTGAGAATCCGTTAGAAGTCTATTCTGTTTTATTGTATACTGGGAACCAGCTTAGCTGGCCAGTTCTTTATAGTTAGAGAAGACTGCTGTATAGTAAGCCTCTTAAATAGGAGTAGGCTTTTCTTTGTGTGTTTTGTTTGATTTGGTGCAATAAAAGCCTGGACACATATTGGGTCTCCTACTGTCCCTGCTGCACTAGAAGTGTCCCAGCAGGTACCTTACTACAATAGGTGTGTAAATACATTCAATCTCATGCTAGCCACTATGTTTTCAAGAAGGGTTTATTGGCTCATATATAATGGAATACTAGTGCGGGGTCTCTCGTTTACCGCTCCTATGTGAGCGAGAGACCCATACCAGACTGTTGGGCTGATTCATTTGTTTATTGTTTAACTATTCATTATATGAATTTTCTGTTGTGCAATTCTTATGATCACAGATGTTTATTGCTGTAGCTTTTCAGCTGAGTGCTATTATTTTTATTATTATGTTTATGGACTGGGAATAAAAATCTGCAATGGAAAAAATTGAAAAAACATCCTAAATAAATACCCTGTTAACATCATGACCCAACAGCTTGCCTGTAAACATACAAATTACTCTAACATTAAGCCTTTACATTATGTATATATTTATATATACTGTACATATACTGTGCACGGCGAGTAAAATCCAATTTCTCTTTTGTTTTTGCCGCGTTTTTGGGCAGGCAGACACTGGCACATCATAGCCACATGCAGCCCTGTGGAAGACTGAATTTCGCCAATATTATATATATTATAAATCCAGGTTTTGTTGACAATATGTGCTTATTAATGAAGAATAATAGATATGGTAGGAAAAAATTAACTAATTGTCCACAAATTACAGGTTTGGCTGGTAACATAAATGGCCAAGTGTCTTAATCAACTAAACTCTACTTAATGTCTGCTGCAGTCCCTGTAATACACTATGTGTCAGGATTCCACCATGTTAGCCTGGACTCTGTATTTGTGTATTCATGTCATATCTGTGGCAGCCTCTAGAAGCCGCCTGTCTGGTCACAGCACTGTGTGGACTAACGACCTGACCAGCTGCATCTGCTCACCTGGGTGCAGCCATCCTCCTTAAATACCTGCTTACTCCTCCATTCAGGGCCTTTGCATTGCAGTTTATCTGGCCCTGTTCGTCTGCTGGCAGCATTCTGTTTCTGGCTAACCAGTTGTGACCTGGCTTGCTTCAGACTTCGTCCTTTGGTTCCTGATTGGGCTCTTCCACTGCTCGTGTTGACCCGGCTTGTTCTGACTCTACTCCTGGATTCCGATTTGGCTTTGATACTGTCCTTCTGGTTCTGATCCGGCCTGCCTGACTACGTCTTCTCTGCCTGAGCATGTGCCCAGCCGTGTGTCCGGTTCCCTGTCTGAGGACCTTCCAGCCCTGTGTCCGGTTCCCTGTCTGAGGACCTTCCAGCCGTGTGTCAGTCGCCTGTCCTCTATCTGAGTCCGAGGTGCCTGTTCCTTCTGTGTTAACATTCGAGCCACGGCACCCTGCCAAGAGACCTACAGCCTGTACATACCTGTCTTACCAGCTTCTCCAACACAGACCTATCTTATTTATATTTAGCCTGTGGTGTGTTTCATTTCGCCTATCTGTACCTTCCTTCTGGTAATCATGCCGTGGGGTATAAACTGAGCCTCTGGTATCCCCTGCAACTGGGGTCCTACATGACCTGCTTATCTGAGCCCTGACACTACGGTAGCCACTACAGCTTCTTCAGTCCACCCCACAACAGTACATTTTCTACACAGTTATAAGATGTCATTGTTTTGCACTCCAACTCTCATCAGTCTGTAACTGCTACTACTGACAAGATATATATATATATATAATCTATATAATGCTTTTCCCTTCATTGTAAATGCTGATTGGCCAGAGTGAAATAACTCCCGCAGGTTGGACCCATCAGCAATAACCACCCAATATTGGAGTACTTTGGCGTAGTGGTGGGCTAACCATACTATGGCCATATGATGTGACGGAATCTCCAATTGTTAACTTGTAGTCGTAGGCTAGTCCTGTTTGGTCCTGTGGTTTCTGTGTATTCTTGTGTTTTGTTTTCAGCTCTGTGCTTTGTTGTCCTGTATTGTATCCCCGGTAGAAGGGTGTCCCGTCTTGAATCCCTGGTAGAGGGGTGTCCCGTCTTGAATCCCTGGTAGAGGAGTGTCCTGTCTTGAATCCCCGGTAGAGGAGTGTCCTGTCTTGAATCCTGTAGAAAGGGTGTCTGTCTTGAATCCCCGTAGTAGAGGTGTGTCTTGTCTTTTAATCCCAGGCTAGAGGGGGTCTGGTGGTAGAGGTGTCTGTCTGAATTCCCCGGTAGAGGGGTGTCTTGTCTTGAATCCCCGGTAGTGGGGTGTCCTGTCCTGTTCATGTTGGATCTTGAGTACTTCTTGTCTTGTTCCCTATTGTGCCCTGCTTGGTCTCCCTGTCCCTTGCTTGTTATGTTTCTGCTATGTACTCTGCTTAGCTTCCCTACTTCCAGCCTGCAGCATCCTGCACATGATTCCAGTGCTATGTCTCATGCCTGCTCCAGGGTGCCTGCACGATTTCTCCAAGTTCTGCTCTGTTCTGTCCTCATCCGCTGCTATGTCAGGGTGCTGGTATGTGGCTGCACAACCCTAGATGCCCACCGGGAGAGTGCTGTTGCCCTGCACCAGGCCCTGTCCAACTCCGCTACTGCACCCTAACTCCAGAACACAATCTTGTGGCGCTCTGGGTCTTTACAGTCATCTGTATGGACCCGGTTCGTGACACCCCCATACATTTGAATAGATTAAAGGAGGGTCATGGGTATGCTCTTTTCCACGTGTGGGCAAATTAAGAGCCCCCCACACAGAGGATGGGGGAACACAGAAGTGGTTATATTAGGGACTGGTCTCTTTAACCCTCTCTCACAATACCTCTATAGAACATTATGGCTACTCTTTTTGTCATCCTATATACATGCTTTCTTTCATTTTTCAATTATTTACCTTTCAATTATTTACCTTTTTTTTTTATTACCCGGAACAATGACTTAGGTGACCAAAGCGTGGAAAAAGCAGAAGAATTTAGAAAAAAACACACAGATACTAATTAACAAGATAGATGCAGATTTTCTCTTTTTTTCACTGTTTATACAAATAAATATTTTTAATGAAAATGATAGCATTGCAGTTTGTAAACACACGGCAATTTATGGTTTACAAAAATAAATACAAAATGCATTCCCTAGTTAGAGAGCATTGCTGTTCTATTGCTCCGGCTACCTCATTAAAACATACAGAACCTGAGGGAGTTTCAACCATCTGTGAAAAACTTGGCTGGAATACAAAAACTGCACATACAGGGTTATTATTTGTATGTGTATAGGAAATTCTTGTGTCAAGAAGCACTGGGTAAACTGCAAAAATGGATGATTGAAAGTCACAGTCCCGTGAATTTGATGAGTAGATGCAGAATATTGGTGCGGAATCAGCAGTTTATATCGCAAAGTATACATTTGTACTACATATAGTGTAGAAAAAAAAATCAGACTGTCAATGTATTGTAAACATATGAAGGTGAAATAGTTAAAATAGTTAAAAAAATCAAATTCGGAAGCCCAGAGGAACAAAAACAGTCAATGTGTTGACCTTCATGTTATTGATTGTTGAAGACCAATGGATCAGACCAAGAGATAAGGAATGAAGTCATATAAATCTAATTGTATGTGATAGATTCTATACATGCCGTTGTGTGAAATATAATGTCATTGATTGGAGCTGCCTGTGTGTGTCTGAGTTTCACATCACTTTAAGAGCATAAAATATGATGAGTTAACACAAAAATTGCAAAACAAAATGAATAAAACCATATTGATCAACTCTGGATGTTGCATGTATGATCTGGAAGGCACAGCAGGCTACTGAGCCACCACATCATTTTTTTTATTTATTTTTTTAGCACAATGCTGATTCTCCATTCCTTTATGTCTGTAAGCCTGTTGGGGGCTAGCACTGACCCCAAAGTGCAGCTATACTCCCTACTGTCTCTTATAGTCAGCAAAAGGGTATAAACATAAACACCAATAGCCAGCCCTTGGAATCTCCCAGCTATACATAAAACAGAGCAGACGTACATTAAACTAGTTTCATGGCATTCTTTTACATTGAATGGTCAATAAGCCAGTCTTCAGTTTAAATGGCCGTAAACCATGGTATTAATGTGGCAATAAAATGTAAACCTTTGTCTTGTAACTCAAGATCAGGTGTGTAGATGGTGGCTCTATTTAAGTGTGAATGACTGGAATTTGAAGTTGGGAGAATGAAAACACATGGATCATTGGTGTGTCTTTACAATTGGGTTGAGAACCTCTGGTCTAGAGCCCTACAGAGTCTTAAACCCTACAGATTCACTTTAATCAAGTGCTTATGCATTGATCATTTATGTGTTTCCATGAACATACAACCAAGTTCATTATGGGAATATACTATAGAAAGGAACACATATAAGTCTACTAATTTGCACACTATGTCAGTGAGTATATTTGTTATTCCTCTGCTTTTCTGTTTCTAAGCTTGCTTTTTCTCTTTTCGTGCCCCACCGTTTCAGCCTATTAGTTTCACCCTATCTCTCTTTTTGTGTACAGATAGCAGAAAATGTGTTTAGATGTTAAATTGTGATGATAAAATACATCATACCTTTTAGTTACAAAAGGTTTACAAAATCACATAAGGCTTATTAAACACAGGCCCAGAGCCACACCTCTAACCACACCCCTAAAGCAAAAAATATCCTTATATGGCAATTTCAAGTGGGGGGGTTGATGAAGTGAGTTTTAATATAATGAAATCATTTTGCAAACATAATTGTTTCTTCTTCTCATTGCTGTTACCATAAGTCTAAATTTCACTTTGTTTTTTTGTCTGAAATATGAACATTACATAGTAAGACACGTGAAACTGCACATTTTATGTAATTTTTTTTCTTTGGCACAGAAAACCTGTCGCAAAAATATAATTGCATTAGGATACAATTTTATGCAGAATGTGTAATTTAATTACTTGATTTTGAGAAATTCTATTACCATCTTGAAAATCAATTTTGTATTTCATACTTATTAAGCATATCCTAAGCCTCCTAATATCAACATTTTCATTGTTGAATAAATAAAGAATATATCTTCATTTGCCAGTATCAGTGCAGAGCAGCGGGATCTCTAAGCTTTCACAAAGATAACTGCTGTAGAGTACAGAGTGTGCCATATGAATTAATTATTCTTTATAAAACCATTTCTCTTTACGCTCCAACTAAACGCTGTGCTGAATTTTCTTTATGACTCATTTGTGCATTAATATTTTTGGAACTAAAATCTAAAGAAGAAAAGGTCAAAGATCTAGGATAATATTTAATTTGCAAGTAGAGTTAATTTTCATTCTCCAGCCTTACCTTAAAAGCCTTGTGAAGTCTTAGAATTAGTCATTTAAATACAGTGTGTACATTAACGATGGTCAACATGCAGCAAAACCATATGAATCAAATTGTTAGAGCCAACATGTCTGAAGCCAACATTCTACAGCAGAACACTGTGATCAGCCAGTAGGGTAAACCTAAGATTATTTACCCATTGGTTCCATGTTTTTATGGCATCTCATGATTTCTAAAATATTGCCATGAGTTGTACGTATCTTATTGTATGGATCACATTACAGTAACTCAATGCATGTAGACATGGTCAAGACAAGTTGCTGAAGTTCAAACGGAGCACCAGAATAGGGAAGAAAGGGGATTTAAGTGACTATGAACGTGGCATGGTTGTTGGTGCCAGATGGGCTGGTCTGAGTGTTTTAGAAACTGGGATTTTTCATGCACAACCATCCAGCCATCCAACCATCAAATATCCAGTGAGCGTCAGTTGTGTGGATGAAAATGCCTTGTTGATGTCAGAGGAGAATGGGCAGACTGGTTTGAGATGTTACAACCAAGGTATGCGTAATACCATCTCTGAACGCACCTTGAAGCAGATGGGCTACAGCAGCAGAAGAACACACCGGGTGCCACTCCTTTTGGCTAAGAACAGGAAACTGTCGCTACAATTGGCACAGGGTCACCAAAATTGGTCAATGGAAAACTGGAGGAATGTTGCCTGGTCTGATGATTCTCGGTTCCATCTGCGACATTCAGATGGCAGGGTCAAAATTTAGCAGAAACAACTTGAAAGCATAGATTTATCCTGCCTTGTGTTAACGGTTCAGTCTGGTGGTGGTGGTGTAATGGTGTGGGGGACATTTTCTAGGCACACATTGGGCCCCTTAGTAACGATTGAGCATCCTTTAAACGTGACAGCCTACCTGAGTATTGTTGCTGACCATGTCCATCCCTTTATGACCACAGTGTACCCATCTTCTGATGGCTACTTCCAGCAGGATAATGCACCATGTCACAAAGCTCACATCATCTCAAACTGGTTTCTTGACCATGACAATTAGTTCAAGGGACTCCAATGGCCTCCACAGTCACCCACAGTCACCAGCGCCTTGTAGAAAGTCTGCCACGAAGAATGAAGGCAGTTCTGAAGGCAAACCCTGTATTAGCAAAGTGTGTCTAGTAAAGTGGCCAGTGAGTGTAAAGTACATATAAGTGCAAAATTGGCCCTATGGATTTTAGCTGCCTAGACAAGCTATACCTTGGCACTGCCCTCTTGCATATACCTGCTTACCAATATAAGATTGAACGTTGAGGTGCCTCTATCCATCATTTCAGTGTCCTAGGCAGGCTTCTATATTGTGAGGCTGGTCTTGGATATGTGTGCTACTGAACTTAGTTCTTCTTTTAATGTTAAATAAAAACTCAATATCTTAGTGTATGTACATAGCAGGAGCCGTAGTGAAGCTGGGTTCAATCACTATAAGTCTTTCAGTGACTGACACACACACAGAATAATTAATGGGCTAATCTGGTGGTGTTTCTAAGAGTTATTTTTAAGACACAAATTGTAGCATAGTAGATTTATATTATATAGTGTAGTAGATTTATGTATATTTTTGTATTCCATACACGATTTCAAATAGTATACATTCAAGTGTACATAATTTAGAGGTTGCAGAAAAATATTCTAAATGATTCTACAAAAAATTTGATGGAATAAAAAGTCAAGTATGCTTTATAGTTAACTCTTTTATTTTCTTATATTTCACTCTTTTATTGGCCCTGCTACAAAGTAATACAATAATAGACCTACAGATTATGTATTTTAAATCCATCAGATATGCATTGTGTTCCACCCAAAAGCTAATCTACCTATTTAAAATAACACAAATTTGCTAATATAAAACTGCTTCATGTTTATGAAACAAAAGAACCCTGCGTATGTACATTTTTGCTCTGTTGACCTTTGGCAATCTTTCAGATGTAATGTGCTAAAAGATTAGCTTTCACTCCAGGGTAAGATTTATGTTTTTCTTAACTATTCAGCTGAATCACATCAATAATGAAACAAGGGCTGTGGGTCTCAATAGCAGCAAATAAGAATTATGTTTCTCTGCAGTGAAAAGAAATCAAACAATATACTAGAGGTAGCTTCGGGCACCAGATCCAAACTTCAATAATGAGAGGAGTTTGTAGACAAATATTGGGTGATTCGTATGGAAAAATCGCTCATGCAACACACTTTGTCAAGTGCTAAAAACAATTCATGTACATGGTTTCATAAACGACATTTGATGTGCTCATACAAATATACAGCGTTCCTATTTGACTCATTTTGTGATGAAACCACTACAAAAAAATATGGTAAATCTTGTTATCTTGTGAGCTTCCACACACTATAATTCAATTCATGCTCTCATCTATTGGCAGGACAAAACATTTAGGGGCATTAGCTTATGTGGTCCTTTTTTGTGTGACTGTAAGATAATTAAGGTATTCAAGACGCTTGAGAAATGGACCTTGGTATCTAATGATGCTTGGTAGGAACAAAGTGAAACACGCCTCAGTATTTAGGAAAGGTGGTAACTGGATACCCATAAAACCAGATATCACTTAAATTGGTTAAAAAGCCAAGTCATCAGGAATGTGTACCATAAAAAGGCCCATATATGTATCCTTCTTCCAGCCTCTTCAGACTGGTGACCTCAGCTTCCTCTATTTAACAATGTCTGATCCGGATTAGCTCTCAGTAAAAAGGCCCCAAAATAATTATTGTCCGTGCTAATGTAGTCGCATGATGTTTTGAACCATATAAAGTACCAGCTAATAATGGGTTTTTGGTGTTATCAGTCTTAAGTTTCTCTTTGACAGCATCTAAATCATTGAGTTTGCTGGTCCACTGGTTAGCAGTGTTTGATGAGATCCTCATCAGCAAGCCAGATATTTTGGATGCTCTATTTACTTGAACTGACGTTTTAGCTCAAATTGTATAGCTTAGATGAAAGAAGAGAACAATAAGATGTGATAGAAACATTTAAATACTTAAATAACAGATTTAACAAAGTACAATGCCTTGCAAAAGTATTCACCCTTCTTGACACTTATCCTATTTTGTTGCATTGCAACCTGGAATTAGAATGGATTTGTTGTATCATTTGCTTTACACAACATGCCAACTACTTTGTATTTGCAATTTTTTTTATTGTGAAACAAACAAGACAAAAAAACAGAAAAACTTGAACGTGCATAACTTCTCACCCACCAAAGTCAATATTTTGTAGAGCCACTGGAGAAGATTCTGTAGAAGGTTTACACAGCAGTCTGTTCCCAGGTCCTGATTTAAGCCGTAGACCAGGATATCAGTATCAGATACTTCTGCCTTAATTATTCAACTCAGGGAGCAACACCTGCAACAAACCAAAGGGTCCCACCAAGTCCACCACTATCAGTGATGCCAAGGCGTTTGACACGGTTCCACACAATAGGTTAGTATTAAAACTGAAAGAAATTGCTCTAGATGCTCTAGATGCAAATTGTTGTTCTTGAGTTGAACATTGGCTTAGCGATATAGAGTACGGATAGTTGTTTTAAATAGTAAATCTTCAAGCTGGACAAAAGCTGGACCAATTTTATTCAACATATTTATAAATGACCTTGCAAATTGCCCCTTTAATAAACCAATGGTAAGGCCGCACCTTGAATATGCTGTGCAATTTTTGGCACCTATTCTAAAGAAGGATATCATAGCACTAGAAAGGGGGCAGAAGCGGGCTGCAAAATGAATAAAAGGAATGGCACACTTTGGTTATTATCAGGGTCCACTTTTTCGCTGCCTATACCATGGCTTTTTCATACATGTGGTATAGCAATCTGCTACCACTAGTGGCCACCATCCCCGCCGCTCAGAACTCAATAACCAGGATCAGATGTACCTTATTACCTGAGTTGAGCCCTATCATTACATCCAACGCACCTTGTACCTGGATTACCCCTTTTGAACCTACCCTGCCCTTCAGTCAGGGCCTTTGTATTGATGTCTGTGGACCATTCTGCTGTGCCTCTGCACCTGTACCATTCCTGGTTACCTGCTTTGTGTCCTGATCAAGTGGGCTCCGTGCCTTTCGTGCCCTTCCGAGTGGTCTCCGTGCCCTTCCGAGTGGGCTCCGTGCCCTTCCGAGTGGGCTCCGTGCCCTTCCAAGTGGGCTCCGTGCCTTTCCAAGTGGGCTCCGCGCCTTTTGTGCCCTTCCAAGTGGGCTCCCTGCCAAAAGACTTATTACCGGTATTTATTTATCCTGCCATACGTCCGGTTTCTTGCTAACAGACTGTATAACCCTTATTTGCTTGTCCTGTCATATACATTCAATACATTGCATTACCTAGATTTCTGCTTGTGGTGTCTTTGTTTGTATAATCATGCATCGTGGGTTACAGACCGAACCCCAAGTATCCCCTGCGCATGGGCTCCTACCCGACCTGATTACCCGAGTCCTGACAGTTATAAAGAAAGGTTATATGATAGCATTATATAAATATATTCGGGGCCAATACAAACCATTGTGTGGAAATCTGTTCATAAACAGGACTATGCACAGGACACGTGGTCACGCGTTTAGACCGGAAGAAAGGAGATTTAGTCTAAGGCAGAGGAAAGGGTTTTTACAGTTAGGATGTGGAATTCTCTGCCTGCAGAGGTGGTTTTTTTCATACAGACTTTTAAACAACAATTGGATAAATACTTGCAAAAACATAATATTCAGGGATTAAATTACGGGGAAACAACTTCTTGATCCAAGGAGAGTTCTGACTGCCATTCTGGGGTCAAGAAGGAACTTTTTTCCCCCTAGTTTGTGCAAAATTGGAAAGAGCCACAACTTCTTTTGGATCAACAGCAAGAAATAGACAGATATGGGAAAGGCTGAACTTGATGGACGCATGTCTTTTTTTTTTGCCTATCTAACTATGTAACTATATGTAATTTCTACACTGTGTTAAAAATATCAAACTGCTCATTGAACCAGCGGTCAGGATAAAAATCTATTTATTCTGAATCACACCATAAGAGATTCCAAGTATGTCAATATTCCTCTTCAGGCACAGATGCATGTTAGCAAGATTTTGTTGCCTCTTACTTATTAAAGCACAAAATACCAGATAATAGATTCCTCTTCTCTACCTCTCCATATCCTATTTTATGCCTTGATATGTTTCATGGATTTAATATTCTATTATACTTTTTCTTTCTTTGTAAAAAATTTTTTGGAAAATCTCAATAAAAAAAACTTATTGCATTAGGTATGTTTTGTATTATACATGTATTTAGGACAATTACAAAAATGACAAACGCCTGCATATTTAATGAATACTGTTCTTGGTTGGTAAGATGTCAATATAATTATTCCCATTATTATAATATTTGGTCATGCAATATTACTTTAAGAGGAAATTTGGTATAAGGGAAATATCGATTCAAAGAATACCAGTAACAGTACATGAATACTTAAAATAAAATTGGATTAATTACAGAGAAGTCACAAAATACTTGTTCTGGATGAGCTGCGTTATCTTGGGTATTCTACGTCTGCCAATTTTAATCACAACACCGCCTGCCCAAACATCTGAGCCAATTGCGCCAGGTACACATTTTGTGAAGTGCTGTGCAACACAATGTTTGCTGTCATGTTTCAATGTGTCATTTAAATTACTGCTGTGCTGTGGAAAATAACATGATTTAGCTGTATCTCCACAGGCTTTTTCAGGATTGGCTGCCAAATCAGCAATTTTAGTGATGTTTCGGCAATGGTAATTGCCAACTAGATGTAAAGTGCCTGTGTATTTGATACAGTGATTATTATTTGATAGGATGATGCTTCTTATTACGTGGGGTTGAACCACTAGAAGGACATTTTGGTCAAGTCATCTATCATGTATACAGAGTCAACAACATCATAGACATGTACCACTGTTGGCTTTGTTAGTCTTCAGAATGAGTATAACATTTTATTTCCTTCCATGTTCCATATTCTCATGACAAAGGTTTTTGATTTTTTTTTCAGGGTACAGATACCAATCATGTTGCTGACTAGAACATGTAAATTAGGGCTTTGATGGCAAGAGGGTAGGGGGCAATTATTCCCTGTACAGTGGAGTTTTGTACCTTCTCTGACATTTTTCATCTATCCAACCAGCTTTGTTGACCTTTCCAACTAGTGAATGCCAAACTCTGTAACGCAAGAACTTTGGGTCTCATGAGAATCCAGAACATCTGCGGCAATTATTTTTTGCACACATTTGAGTAAGTGGTAGAAAAAGAGATGGGCTACAGCACAATAATGACTCAAACCTCATTAGAAAATATTTCTACAACTTGTTTTTGTAAATGATATGTTTCATTAATCTCTACAAAAAATCCACGAGGAGAGTTACAGTAACATAAGGAACAAGTAACATATAAGGCTGTCCAGGCCAGGAACAATAAGAAAGACAATTATCCAAGGGAAATGTGAACATCATTCTGAGATGAGGATTCATTCTGAGCAGAGTTTCCATGAGAATTTTCTGATTAGATCATACACATTCTAGCTGAACTATCATCATCGGTGATCTGTCAATGAACCGTGCTCAGCGTTCTCCTGTGATTGTTCAAATGGGTTTTAATGAGCACACAATGCTCTGCACTGACTGAAGATTCATTCCATGCCAGTATGCACATCTGTTAACCTATATATTACGGAATGTGTATATATGAATGTATATTCTGTATACATCTACATTACACTTTGTTTAGAAGTCTTATGTTAATTCAGCTGCGTTTGCAAAAGATGGTCCCACGGCTGAGTTTGAGACATAATGTTTTGGCCACATGACCGATTGTGTCATGAATACATCATTTAAAGAAACGCTGATTGTGTTGTAATGTTGCTGGGAGAAACTGGCATCCACCCTCTTTCACAGGTGCCTATGTTCCTGAAGGCATTGCCATGGACGGGGGTAAAATAATAATGTTTTTTATGTGGCCACTCCATCAAGGCATGTTTTTTCCTTTTTGCCCAGCTATGAGGTCTCGTCTTCACAATTATTTTTATTTTGCATTTTTGAGTGGTGTCTTATTCTATGTAATTTTGGGGTGATTTGGACTTCTGCTTAATTTATAGGGAGGTCAAATACTCCCTGTTTAGTGAATAAACCCAAAAGATCTACTAGGCAGGAAGACCTCACTAGTCTACCTAACAATTGGTCTATAGAAAACCAGAACTCTCTTATTAAGTTAAGAGGGCTATTGAACATTTAAAGCCCAGTACACACACACATATATTCCCGATAGTCTCAACATTAAAAGTGTCAAGTACGTTGTTTTTACATGTTTTACCATCATAATTCTTACTTATACCCATATCTTGCATTATTTATCCAGCTGTATAAAAAAAAATCCCAAATAATCCTCCTCGGTCAGAGCTAAGTTGTTTTTCCTCGAGCTCCAGAAATTGTATTTGACCTTTCAAAATATACAGTATGGTCAATAGCCCCCCAAAACCACATAAATCCATAACGGGTAAAAACATGCAAATTTTTTTTGCCCTCAAGCTCTTAACCAGCTTCTTCTACAAACAAATAGGATCAGGCCGACACATTCTGCATGCCAGCACTGTCTGGTTCCTCTGAATACACTTCAAGAAACACTACTTCACATTCTGTGCAATCCTGAAACCCTAAGCCTGAAAACGCACCAGAGAAGAATGTTATTTCTGGGGCCCTGAATAAGCATTTAGCACGAATGTTATTTCTGCAGGCCTGACTCATTCTACATATATTTGGTGCATCTCTAAAGTAAGCACTTTGGAAATTTTCCATTTTCAATATTACCCTTTCATTTTTCAGGATAAAATCTTAGCTTCCATTCACATTCACTTAGGAAGAGAAAAAGAAAATCTTAGATTGCATGTAGGGGTCATATCCACCACTTAGAATACATGTCTTTTTTTATTTAAGCACAAGAAATAGTTCATATGTCATAAAATATTTTGTGAGAACTGTTTTAGATGGATGTTTTTCTGTATCCACAAATAATAGTATTTTTTTTTTTTTTTTAAACATTACATTGGAAACAGTAACATTAATAGATACCGGTTGCTTTAAAAGTAGTCATGTAAGAGGTGTAAACATGATCATTTTTTTGTAGTTTATAAATAACAAATAATAATTGTTAAGCTGAAATGAAAATAAATAATAATAAATGAATCTCCAGGCAGGTGATTCCCCACTTGGCTTAGGGATTGTCTTTGAGGATTCTCCTTGCCCTGGGAGCACAGGGGGACTTCTTCTCCCAAACAGTCTCCCAGATTGTATGACTCAAGGGGGTTGTAATGACCAACACATGTGCCTGATGTAGGCTTCATCAAAGTTCTGTACTGGATCCTGCAAACCTGGCTTGGACATCCAGTCTGCTACAATACTGGAGTTGGGGCCACGGCTAGCCCTGCAAACGCTCCACCCCAGGGACCCATACATATAATTTGTTGAAGAACTGTCCTAAATAACTCAACACCTCCCTGGGGCTTTAAGGTGTCACAATATATATACACATAACCTCCTTCCCTTAGACCTTCTGGTGGTCTAGCAAAAGAGGGGATAGTATTTTTTTCCCATGCAGCATGATGTTTTTTTATCATGGTTGTGAATTATGTATTTTTCTAGCATCTGCATTCAATAATCCAGTAGATGTGCAAAAGCCACAGAGGATAGGAAAGGGCCCAGCGTCTATTGTACCTCCTGCCACATATACATAATTATGTTTCTGCTAGGTAATAAAGCCAGCGGTACCGCGGACACAGTGGACGGGGTGGTAAAAACAACATTTGGAGTATAACCTATATCACTAGAGGGTACCGAGCAACCCTGAGTGAGAGTATGAATAATTCTCATCCTTGACTGCGTTTTTAGCCCCGGACTAAATGCAGGCCGGGACAAATACATTACAACCTTACCTAAACTCTGACCCTTACTTTTGTTTATGCTCATAGCAAAACGTACACATCCTGGAAATCTTTTCAAATTTAAAGGAAAATCACTCTCTGAGGGTCCGAAACGATACTGCAAATAAAAACAGCATTTCATGTGGCCTCTGCCGGTTAGAACCGCCACACATATGACATTTTTTGCTAGTTGTTTTTTTACCTGAGGCAGCGTTCCATTCGCTAAGCCTTTCTGAGCAACATTATTATTGCACCAACTTTCAAACATAAATTATGCCTGAAGGTGTTAATGTAATGAAAAATTAAATTTGCATTTCCCTGTTCATCATAAGTCAAGATAGTATCAATGCTACTGTAAACAACATCTTGTCTCAGTACATCTTCGTTTATCTTTCATGGTCTGAGAACAGCAGCGCATCTTCAGGCTTAAAGGAGGTGCCAAATATTTCCTCCACCAAACATCCATTATAACAAGGGGTGTCCAAGTTTTTTCTGCAGTGGGCCACTTCATCAGAAATGTATATGTGCGAGGGCCGCACTAATTTTTCACTGTGAGAAAATATGGCCTTTAATAAAATATGCAGTTTAAAATAAAGTAAATGACACAAAACCTTTAAAAATAATAAAAAATCCCACACTTTTAATAAACGTAATTTACACACCAAAATTGTACAAAAAATTTAATAACAATGTTAATATATATTATTATATGATTGTTAACAGCAATCTCAGGCATACCCAGATTCCAGGCTGTACTGGTTGGTTGGCATGAATAGGAGTGTGATTGCTGTCACAATCATATATAAAATAATATTAAGTTATGTGTATTTTTTGGTCCAATTTTGGTGTGTTATTTAATAAAAAAAAATTCAACATTGCTAAAGCAATCACACTCCTTTCATACCCAGTCAACCAGTAAATGCTGGAACCTAGGCATGATGGGACTGTGATTGCTACTAGCAAATGTGCAGACCCCATACTGCTGGCAGCATCAATACACAAGGGGGGCAGCTAGCCAGGTTTCAGCATGTACTGGCTGACTTGGCATGACAGGAGTGTGATTGCTAACAGCAATCATAGTCCCATCATGCCTAGGTTCCAGCACTTACACATCCATGCTATCGCATCACACACACACAAATTCATTCATTCACTCACAAATGCATTCCCTCAATCACGCATACTCATTCAAACCCCCCCACCCCCTTACCTGCACTGCAGCTCTCTTGATGCCGCTCACAGACATCAGCAGCGGGCGCGGCCTCCCTCTACGTTCTCTTGTACTGCACAGAGGAAGCAGGACTGGAGCTGAGTCATGTGATGTCACGTGAACTCTGCTGAGTTCCGCTTCCTCTATGGAGTACAAAAGACCGCAGGTAAGCAGCAGGGCTCTAATGATCCCGGTTGCAGATCTCACACGGGCCGCACTTCGAGGTGCCCCGGGCCGCATTTGGCCAGTGGGCCACATGTTTGACGCCCCTGCATTATAAATTAAATTCCAATAGTCCCTTCTGAAAGTCTTTTATCACCAAAAAGTTCCCCGTTACTTAGCTTTAATAGCCAAGCCGCAAAAGCCTTTTCTTCTGCATCTGTTGTCATGTTCTCAGTTCATTTTATTTGTGGGAAGCACCTCCAAGCTTTACTGCATTTCAAACTATTGTCAACAAACTCTGTAGCCATGTTTAATTTTGCCATTACTTTAACTTTAAAAACCTGATCATGAGTTCTTCCATTTGAAAACAATGTGGTGACATACTGTGTTACGAAGTTAGTTACCCAAGTATATAGAGATTCTATAGGACCCAGTCATAAAACATCAACCAAGGTTCCTCTTGGCCTACATAATTTTCAATGCATTTGACTCATGTAGTCATTTTTTTGAAATAGGGTTTGTATAGAACATAAACTTTGATTTGTTCGCATACAGACATGCGTATGATTGCTGGAGATGATAATTCTCTTTTTCCTTTTGTAAAATGTATTTTTTTTTAAAAAAAGAAAGGAAATTTGAAAGGGATTATTATTGAGCACATGTTTATTCCATTATGAGACCAATTGGTATCCCTAAAGGGTGTGGGACTAGAGGCAAATGAAACTGTTTTGAGGCCCCACATTACTGCAAGGAAGTTGGCTGTCCAACTTACTTCCCAGCAACCACGTAATTAGGCTCATTAAGTACGACTCAAGGAAAATACTGACGATCAGCACTTTCATTATGGCGCTTTGGGGTCTGGAGACCCTATGAGTGGGACAGCCCTGATTAGGACGATATTACTTTAAACTGGAAATAAGTTAAGTGGACAAACTGCACATTTTGGGTTTTTTTTAACTAAGAGATTTTAAAACCAATTGATGAATTAATGAAATATTTTTTTGCCTCTCACGGATATGTAATATCAATGTCTTATTTTCAAGAGAGGTGTGTTTTGTATTTCTCCAAAATATCTGAAGGTTTTTCATGAAACCGCAGAGCAGGGTGGGGTAAACCACCGTAGAGTTGGCTCCTAGCTATGAAATTACACCCTCATGCATTTATATTTATACTTATTTTCCTCAGACCAACCATTGCTTGTTATTTTTGGAATCCGAAAAAAAAAATCTTCTGGATACAGAAGATAATTTGTGGTCTGAGAAACTTGTGGAATCGCACACAATTTATTTTATATATTGAAATGCAATGGTGCACACTATAAAGACATAATGACATACTGAAGCTTAGCATAAAAAGAACAGTCATTTGGAATAATAAATCGCTAAAATTCTGGAGATTATATTCATTTTAAATGTAAATAATCTATTGAAATTTAAAATAAAGATAATCTCCAAAACTTTTGAAAACATTTGGGCAAAGCTGAGACTTCTACTTTTCATTATATATGAATATCTTCTAGTATATAGTTATTTATGTTTTTGGATCAATATTATATTTTAACTCACTTTAAGTATAATATTTGTTCAATTTTAGTTAGCAGTCTGTTTAATAATAAAGTATTGGGTCATAAGTAATATGTAAAGACTGTATTAGGGACATTAGGGTTTTTTATCATTTGACATTTTTTATCATTTATCATTTTTTAAAGTTAAGCATGTCATGTAAAATTGATGACCTAATGGCACACCTCACAGCTTCTGGGGAACTGGATCCAGGATGTGTGTAGGTTTGTATGTGGGAGAGGATATGGGTAACCACTATAGGGTTAAAACTGGGAAACATAGAAATTAAACTGTTACTGTAAATAGTTACATTTACAGCTTTTAGTATAGTTATATTAATTTAATGAAAGCTATATTTTCTGTTTTCTTTTCATGTGATAAACATTTTTGTTGGAAATATTTAGTTGAGGTAAAAGGAAGCATGTGACATGACCAGCATTATCGAATTAATGTCTGAACCAATCAACAGCAATCAGCAACTTATCGTTAAAGCAGAGATAATAGAGAAAGAATCATGCAGGGATGGGGAGTTAAGATTACTTTTCCTATAATATAGTTATTTTAATCTATAAACTGCAATACATTGGTTTATTTAGTACATAGAACAGTAAATTATAGGAGGTGACACTTCTGCTTTATTATAGAACAAAATATGAAAAATACAATACAAGAAGGATCATACACTAACATTTTGGGTGCTGCTGGAATGACAAATAAATATGTACTTACTGTAAGGAAATGAATAAGTGCACATCCAGCAGGTACATATTGCAAATCCTTTTTAAAACACCTGCCTCGAGCATATAGATACCAAAGATTCTATCACATTATATGGACATATATTCCTTAACCAGCCATTACATGGCAAAGCAATCTAGTCCCACTAATTCAGCTCCATGGTAAGCAAACTAGCCATGTTAGGATTAGGCAATGTTGGGATACTTTAACGTATATGGGTGTAAAGCATGATGAAATCCCTGATATTTCTATTGCACAAAACCCAAGTATACATAAAAAAGCATAAAAATGTATTTCTTTTGACTTTTCCCCAGTGCTTTAAATATATTTTACTTCTACGTGTAATAATTTAAACAAAACAGGAGATTTCTAGTGGATGAAACAAAAATATATGAAGTGGCACATTATTATCCAACAATTTGCAACAGTATAATTATATCAAAATTCAAAATATGCAGAGAACTTATTAAAAAGAAACAGAAACAATGTACAAACTCATTACATTCTTCATAAAAAAAATAAAATAAAATGTATATTTAAAATTGGGATTTGGCCTGTGGATATTTCACGTGAATGATCAAAACATTTAATTGTGCAACGTGTAACTGGCAGAGCGGAGAGGCGATAGTTCAGTGCACTTCGTATTATGCAATGCCTTTCTCTAATGGTATACAGATGTTTTACCGGATGAGTTAGTATTTCAATAACTATCTGGATCATTCTTTTTTAGGCAGGGCACGCAGGTTGTTTTTTTCTTGTTCTCCAAATATAATGCTTGATATTATTGGATTAACTCTTCTTAGTTCTGGAGGACTCAGACTTTGCATTGGACCTTGTTCTAAGACGTTTGTGATATTTGGCTTCCCCTGCTGACATAACGTTGGTAACGTTAGAAGCTTCACCCGTATATTGTTGAATGCCCAAAGGCTTCCCAGAAATCTTTTATTAATTGAGTAAAATGTTGCCACATTCATCATTTTTGTTGGTAACGCTCAATTGACATGCGATGCAAAGGCAAGCGTTGATAGATTGTGATCATAGAGACTACAATGTAACCTTCAGAGAAAATAATAAAATGAAAGCTCTGCTAATGTTTATTCACTTAACATACTAGAGAGTTTGTGGAACGGACATTTTAAATGGATAGACACAAGTGTGCGACAATTCGTCATACTGTGGGAGACTCTCAGCTAAACAGAATATACATGAGAATTCTTTATGTATCAATATCTATTTTATTCATAACTAAACATTGACAAGTTAGCTCGTGGATGACAATTCATAATGTATAGTGATATCAGAGTAATGAAATGTTGCGCTTTCCCTGAAACCCATGTCTTAGTGAATACAACTTCACTTCCAAATCTTCAGTACTCATCTTTATCTGGCACCTTTTAGCTAGGAATTTACTAATGTAAGTCCATTTCTTTTTGGAATAATTCTGTTTCATTTGAAAAAGACTTTTTGGTAACAAATCAAATGTTCTTCTGCCACAGTGATAGTACAAACACTCTACGTGTCAACAAGCATAGATTCTCTCCAATAACACTGAAATGCTACTGAATATGATTTACTCCCAGAACGTCTATTCATTTGGACAGATTGGAACAACTGCCTTTGCAAAATAAGTTACTATTGAACTTGCCATTAGAAGCTTAATGACAGAAAGAACAATAAAACAAATTGTAAGTCTTTATCTTTCCATAACAAAGTATTTTGTATACTGCAGTCAGGTTAAAAAGATTTCAGGTGAATGGTTTGGCTTACTAGCATACATACATGCTAACACCAAATACTAACACATTTACACTCATGATAACACCATACCGTAACAGGCACACACATGCTAACAGCATACAAACATGAACACCTTACAGTAACATACATATGCTAACACCACAGGGCTCTTCTTTACACCAGTCTCTCTACTATCACGGGGTCACGTAATGCATGGCTCTGGCCTCCCTTCTCTCTCAGATTCTTTCTGCTATGGAGTTTTATTCTCACACCCAACGTTCTTTGTTCTGGTAATGTAGGGTAACCTACTTGTTAAGATTTCATACCTAAACCACTCATAAGCATAAAAAGAATTGACTGAGGATGATACATTTTTTTCGGTATACAGAAATATAATTCAAAAGGATATTCCATGCAAAAATAAATATTTTCAATCCATTTAATGTAGTGATGCACGTGATGATGTAGTATAACACTAAACATAGTGCTTGAACCCTGACATCCATGTTGGTGACCCTCATCCTTACCAGTTCGCCAGGCTGGTTTTTTTTTTATAGTTCAACCTCAGCCCTGGTAACCATGATTCTACAAGCCTTGATATGACTGCCAACTCCCCTCACCTGTGTCTGGTCAGGTGCCTGCTCTCTACCTATAAAATCCACTTACTGTCACTGTATATTTGCTGGATTATTGTGGTTACCGTTTGCCCTAGTTAAGCGTGTTGCTGTTTATACCTACCTGTTACCAATTCTTGCGCGTCAGCCTTCTTCTATCTACTGACCTCGGCTTGCCTGACTGCACTTAATGCCTTTCTGTTCCCGCCACAAAGCACTGCTGTTATGACTAAGACCAAACAGTGGCTACTTCTGGCAGAAGATCTTGCTGACCTGGCTGCTGGACTCCAAACCTGCTGAACATCAGTATCAGTTTGTTCTAATAAACTTCCTTTATCTATAGATACATAGGTCACTACTGTAGGTAGTCGTGCGATATTTGTGTTCCCTCCACAAGCACCACACTCAGTTGACTTTTTATGCTAAAGTCCTGTTTATCTTATGTTGTCCTTACCTCCATAGGCTTTTATTAGTCATTGAGACACTTTGCATATTTTGGCAATTCATACAAATCCCCAAAACAAGGAGGGACCCCCAAGGAAACAGATGACAACATGGTTCATTCACTTTCATTCACACTCTCGCGGAATGTCTTACTACCCTCTCTGCTGGCTGTTTCCATGTCCCTGTCTCTGTGCTTTTGATCTTGCATCTTCTTGTTCCTGTCTCTATGCTTTTGATCCTGCATCTTCTTCATCTTTTTTCTCCTGCCTTCTTTCTTCGTTCTTTCACTGATCCAAAAAGTCTTAATTGTTTGCCCACTTCTCTGTGCACAATGGGACAGGGCACAGAGCTTCCAGGCACATTCTCTTCCCCGGGGGCTCATGTCGTCCATGGTCTACGAAGAAGCGGACAAAAACAGACGCAAGAAGAAAGAAGACAGACAAACAAAGCAGAGCTGCATGGCACAGAAACTGGGACACGGAAGCATGAGAGAGAATGAATGAAAGTATGTGAGAGCCTGAAAGCGCATGAGAGAGTGAATGAGGGTGAATGACAATAAATTCCATTTCAAAATTTAAAAAGCCCCCTCCTATTTTCTATCTAGACTGAGATCTAGATGAAATGATCTTCATTGTGCAAACATCAATTTCTGTACTCTGTCTGCTTTACATCTTTTTCTCTGTTGGTCTAGTAAAAGTTATCAACTTTGTCTAAAGACTCCTTTCCTGAGATCATAATTATAGGTTGCCCCCCTTATTCTACATCAATATGCAAACTCTGTGAACCACATTGGCACTAATGTTTTAAAATCCTTTAAAATCTACAAACCACTAAAATTCTTTTGTGCTTACAGTGTTTCAGTAGCAGTCAGAATAGTGCTCAGTTTTTTTACTTAATAATTAGCTTGGCCAATACTCCAGTTATTTAGATGTACAAGCAATTAGCTTAAAAACAGGAAGATGAAAGGAAGTCTTTTAATTAGTCTTGGATATGTCTGCTTTTTCCTGTACCCAGAGGCAATGAGTTTAAAACGAGCATATCAAAACAAATACGACTTTTCAAATGAAAACAAACCTAGATTGAAGAGATGAGCAATTCACCATATGGCTAGTTAGAAGTAATAAAAATAATATTTCAAGTGAAATGAATATGAAATTGGTTTATGGTGTAGTCCAGACTAGCAAATTTCTAATCCAGGGAACTTGTAGGATTCTAGACATTTCTTAAGGTACATTTTACCTTAACCTTTAACAGCCCGTCTCATTTGCTTCCTAACTCTGGTCATATTTGGTTGATGGTAGCAGCCTGACCTTGAGCATTTCAAAAGCCTTTGGGCATATTAAAGGGTGGGAGCACAGCGAGAGCAGAAACTATGTACATCACGTATTATCCCTAACCCCCTTTATCTGCCAAAAAGACACCAGATAATGATTTTAATGGGTTAACCCCACTTTAATTAGTCAACATCCCAAGCCAGTGTCATCAAATCCTACCTCTGTCCAGGTAGGAAACCTCCACTCACCTCACTTTACCCCTCAATGTTACAACAAATAGAGAAAGGGCATACTAGTTACCCAAGGCCTAGGGCATCAGTCATACCCCTATCTCTGTTGGTCTCTACGGTTTTACCTTTTTAATTTCACTGTGAGTAAAATGAGTAAAAGCAGAGGCATGTTGGATCTGGCACAACATATTCACCATAATGCGCTATTGATTAAGAATCAGTTCCTGTCCAGGAAAAATTATGTTTCATTCTATGGCCCGTCACCTTTTTATACTGGTATCAATTTTCCAGGAAATCTGTATTGTAAATATTTAGTTACACATTGACAATTAAAGATGGCCTGAAATGTGAAGCAGACATGTTTTTGGCTTTCTGATAAACTTCAAAACGATTATAGCATCAACTTGCTTCACACTATTTCAGAAACTTCTCCTTTGTTTAACTTTTCAATTACATTTTAAGCAAAAAAAATGTCTTAGAATTTGCATGAGCATAGTCAGATTTTATCCCAGTTATCTCCCCCCTAAAGCAATACCACTTTCCAGTTGCTCAATGGAAAATATTGTAAACCTAACTATATCAGATTTTATATTTGTTTGGCTAGATACCCATCCTTTAGATATATTGATAGAGGTATATGATTGTACATCATCTAATACATTTAATCTTCCAAAACTGAATGTGTTAAGCCTGAATAATAGTTGACGACATTTCACTAATTTAACAATTCATATATTCGGTTAAAATTGACCCTTTTAGTGTGTTAAGCTCAATGGTATTGAGCCTTCATAAAGCATAGAAGAGTTTGTGATTTAAAATGTTTCAGTTCACTAAACCCGCCTGTGAACTCAAACAATTTGGTGAAGAGAAGTCCTGCCGCTCATACACTCAGACCAAGATGTCCTATTAGAACCACAAGCAGCAGCCAACATGTTATTCCTGTGTAACAAAGTAAATGTTACCCTATATAAGGTTGGTGAGAGTTCTTTTATAAGTCACGTCCACTCATTCACATCATGAGTGTATAATGTAAAGATACAATACATTTAGTGGGTACAAATGAAGCATTGAACCTTGAGCTTGACAGAGGATGCTGTATTCTGAACATTCTGAGCAATAAAATGAGATAACGTGAGCTTCACCAATGAAAGACCTATTCCATCCTTCTCTATTATCTTCTCTGTTCCCTCACTGTACCAAAACCCAGAAACTCCAGGCTGTGGAGAATGATGTGGTTCAATTTTATATAAGAAAATATAGTGCTTACATCATACCTAATAGCTGTGTTCAAAATTAAGGCAATACAAACACAAGGTATCCACAAAGAACAAAAAAAGGAAATAGAAAATATTGAATTTGGAAATTATGTATCCATCCCTGGTTTAGTCCTTGAATTCTACAGCAGTTTAAGTTGTCAACATAACATCAGACAAAATTTGTCCCAGTGGGAGTAGGTCCATCTCAGTTTTGATGTGTGGAATAAACATGTTATCTGATGGTTTAAACCTTCTAAATATTCTTTATATACACTGCTTGTTATACTTCCTACAAGTAAGCAAGTACATTACATTCATATCATAACAATGTATTATTTATTGTCATAGGTTTTACCCGTCACCAATAATGTATTTACCTTGGGCAATACCCTAGGCTTGACCCAAGGAAGGACCCTCCGCAAAACCCTCCATGCTGCCACCCTCACTGCTGAGGCCTGGGGTATGATGTTATATCTCTGCACTCTGTCTTAAGTGAGTGCAGTATCTTTTAACACATGCTATGGAGAGTGTGCCCACTCGGTATAGTCCTCCAAAGTGTTAATGGGACCTTGTAACAGGTACATTGAAGAGAGCCACACCAGTGGACTTGGTCTCTCCTGGTCCTCCCACCATGGGCATACGCCTAGTCAGCCTACGCCAAAATACATGTAACCACATTGGATAAAGTTCTCCCCATCTGGATATGATTACATGTAATACAAGACATGGAATACATTCATAGCATCAGACAGTGATGCAAAGAGGCTAGGTGATATCATATTATGATACTTACAGCAAATTTTATACCATGCTGAAATACAAGAAACAGCCTAAAAAATCGGTAAATGTTTAACTACAATAGTCTTAAAATTCCTTCATTGAGAACGATATTCAATAATTCAGAAATACGTAGATTTTATATCAGAACCACAAGCAGCAGCCAACATATTATGCCTGTCATATTTCATTGTTTTAAGAAAAACCTTCGTAATAAGCACAAAAGGATAGCATCTTTCAACGGATCTATTCCTAAGGGCATATGATTTCCTGACAAAATCATCAAAACAAATGCTATTTCTGGGTATGTGCAGGGGCTGCCTATTTTAATCAAATGATAATGGCAACTTTGGTTGGCCTTGATCATCTGGCTAATGTTTACTGGAGCCTCAACACTGAAATACCCCAAATATTCAATGACTCAATATTTAGTCCACATTGGAGCCATTGTACCAGTCAAATATATTGTTTACTTCAGAACATAACCCAAAAGAAAGGGTTCCAGGCTTCCCTCTTAAAGAATAGTGAAATATTATTACCAGATGAACTAATTAACTTTCAAGATACATATTGGTTCTAATGAAAGGTGTTATCACACTCAGCACCCTCTCACATAAAGTGATAATGATCCAAGTTTATCACTGACGTGTGACTTTCATCAAATTTATAATTAGAACATATATATATATATACACACATGCTACTTTTATGTCTTGATACAAGTGGGACTGTATTTTGTGCATTTTTACATTAAAACTTGAAAGCATCACTTTTTGAAGGCTAGCAGCGAGGCTTGCGTTTATGTATGTAATATTTTTTGAACACCATGCTAGAAGCTGTTTATGAAAAGGATTTTGAACAATATTATTAAAACTAACTGAATAGATTCTAGCAGATATCAAATAACCCATTTTAACCATCACGGTGTTATTTTTTATTACATTATACCCATCCTGGTGTTCCGGATAATCTTGACTTTAGGTGAGGCATGTTCCCAGTATATAGCACTGCCTTGTGGTAAACAATAACTAAGATGGTGAGTATGTACAGTAGATTTGCTAGACAAAGGGGTTTGTTCCCTAAGAAGTCGGTAGTCAGCTGTTAACCCGACTGACCAGACACAACATTACATTTTGCCAGCGGTAGGTGAGAGCATGCAAGTTGAATAATACACGTAGTTGTCCATGGGGTGCCCTGAATTTAAGTCATTCCAGGTTAGTCATAGGGGTTAATAAAAGTTTTCCAGTGAATTGTTGGTCGAACTAGATTAAAAAAAAAAAAGCACTGAAATTTACAGTTCCATTTCCTACAGAACCAATATATCAGTTCTTGGTAATAATTCTTTTCTCGCCCTGGAGGCGAATTAAAAGAAACATATGGCAGCTTGTCAGATATTCTGAATTTATAGATGTATAATATGTTATATGCATTTGTGTGCAGTGCTATATACTTTATTAATTACTATAAAAAAATACTGGCGGCCACCTTATAATTTTTACATTCACAATAAAAAAAAATTTGAATTCAGTAGTCTATCGAGCTGTAAAAACTAAAAGAAAAGACAGCTGGACTTTGCTTTTTGCATTTCTTTGTTGGATTCTTCTCATTAATGTTCTGTGACTGGCCTAATATATATCATTCAGGTTAATTCATAACACTTACAGATGTTGTGACAAGGACATATGAATATGTAGATGTTATGGTAATTCACATTTATTATTTACTGCATGTAATTACTTTGTTCTATCGTTATTATTCTGCAGAGGATGCATCCACCGACTTGCAGTAAGATAATGAGGAGTATAGATGCTGCAGGGTGTTTTCTTCTCCGATACTCTTAATGATTTGTTATCATCGCTGGCTCTGTTCTAAGTGTTGTTAACATTTTTATTAAATGTGTATGTATTTTCATTTTATTAAGCCATCCATAACTGTCCATTCCGTGGATAACTACCACTTGTACTTGTTCATCAAATGCAAAACATTTTAGTATGATCTAAATCATGTTTAACGATTTTAGTACTTTTTACGGTTGCAATCTGTTGCTGGTGATCATTAACATGTCAGTATTGCCTTTATGTGACATTAAAGTACATAAAACTATTGGTTATTAAGGACCAGTGTTAATGTATCAGCCAAATGTGGTCACACTCTGTACTTCCTAAAAAGACAAACAATAATGGTGAAAATAAAATGATTATTTAGGATACACAAAATTCAGCAGTGCAAAATAAACCCATGTCACTAGTATGCACACTCAACGCAAAAATGCACCATGAAGAAACCAGCCATCCTCCCCACCTTCAAGATGACCTTCAGTGACTGCGTTCTCCACATCACCCTCACTACAATCAAATCATTTTCACCCAAGGAGCCCATCTACTCCTTTCTCACTCCAACTCAACCCTCTAAAAGTTTAAGCTCACAAGAGCAGGCCCCTCTTCTCCTTCTGTACCGGTAAATCTTCATATACATTAATCTTATTGAGAAATTGCATATTGCCAATTTTAGTAATACTGTTCATTTTCACTGTCCTTCTTTTGTAATAGTGCTATAGAATCTGCTGGCACTCTATACACTCTAAATGTAATGTATAACCCTCTCATTACAAACCATGTGACGGAACCTTCCTTCACTGGGGCTTCTCGAGGGGGCTGATGGCTAGCCTCCTCCCTGCCGTCTATGGGCCCTGGCCTTGTAAAGACTTCTCTGTGTAGGTAGAGGGGGTCAGTTTTTACTGAGTTTCTTCCTGGTACAGGTTTTACCATATTTTCTAAATATCAGAGACTCTTGTAAGAGCTAGGAAGCCGCTATTGATTGAGGTACCCAGTCTGGGTACCAAGGGGTTCCATCAGTTAAAACCTATACATATACTTTTTGAAATCTAGAAATTGTAGAGAAATGTACCAATCATCCAAAGCATCTAAAAAAACCCGATGGCCAAACATAACAATGCGTTTTGTGTTCTCACAAACTTTTCTCTTGGGTCCAGTTGCAAGAATTTTATGAGATGGGTGGTTTAGAAATTCATTAAAATCAACTTAACTGCAAAGAGGTCAAAAATCTGGTCAATACGTTAAGTCAGGTCATGAAAGTGAGTCACTTGAAAGCAATTTCATTCGACCCCTAAGGTTTGTTTTATTGAGGACTCACCGAGCTGAGTTCACATTGTTTAACCTCAGTTAAATCAAATTCCAGTTAGAACTATTTGTTCAATTAGATACTGGAATCTTTACTATTCCAAGTTGGAAAGAGAATCCAACATTGGACATAAACTTCCTCCTAAAATCCTAGTCCTCCTATTTGTGAAAGAGATTTTTCATGGTTGTAACATAATAAGTTGATATTGCACTGGTGTGCCTGTAGGATACAGAAATGTGATCTGTTAATAGATCCTTTGAGACGGAAGTCCAGGTGTCATGGAAACACAGAGGTAAGCTACAAGACCTGAGATATTAATATCCCCCAAGGACTTGAAATACACTGTTGGGTGATTGATTATATATTATTGTGAGACGGTGATATATTATTCTAAAATATCAATTTCTCTTCGGAAGGAAACACCTATTTTTTTACTCACTTACGAGCTGATTAATTACCACGTATTTAATATATGACATACACAGTACATATAGACCTTGAGGTTGTCACTCTTTTTCTACATCAGTCTTTATTTTTCTACATTATTCAGAAACCTGCATAAACTAAATTGTAATATCTCTCACACTATAGCACATACATATGTAATTTTCTCTTTGATTTGGGTTAATGCTTGTAGTTCCAAAGAACGAGCACTTGTGTGTCACAAATATTATTATACACACACAAGAAAATGTAGATGTATATGTATTCATAACGCAATCAATTCCTTTGAAGGATACATTTCTATTACTTACTGAAATAGTCATTGAATGGTTGTGTTTTCTTTATTTTCTCTATACATTTCAAACTATTCTCGTACATATAGAATCAAGTCGATGAAGTGTGGTACTGGCTGTTATCTTTATTCTCTTTTGAAAACTCTTAGGGGCTTTCTAAAGCCGGAGATATTGACGTCACTCTCTTAGCCATTGACATTCTTTTGTATGAAGTGAATTAAACAGTAAATTGATCCCAGGGGTGTCTCCTGTTACAATGACCAAGGTCTACTTGTCTGTCAGCCCATTCATACGGTGTATAAATATGCCTTAAGGTCTTGTAGTACAAAAACACAAATAGTTTCTAGAATTAAAAACAGATTATACATTTTCATTTCATAATTATTAATTAAGAAGTCAAATACTACATTTCTGTATTCGCGCAGTAAATTGATTGTCCCAGAAGCCTGTGGTGCAAAGGTGTATAGAATTCTAAGGGAACGATTCACTAAGCTCATAAACAATGAGTTCCGCTGTGACCTGTATTAGGTTTAATTCAAATTTCACGGAGAGTTCTAGGATTGCAGTGGTATCATTGAATTGGGTCATGGGGATTCTGTTTTAATAATTTAACAGAAAGAGCATAAGTTAGGAGCACAAAGAGTTTGAACTGTATTCTCAACTATTTCTTTTTCCTTTCTAGAATACAATACAGTGTAGTTTTTTTTAGCAGAATTTGAAGTTCTTTGGCTTTTGAGTAGAGAGTATTTTTTTCTAAATGAGTTATTGAGAAATGATTACCCAAATCAGATGATCACAACGTTCTCCTCACCTTTAAATAATATATAAGCAAAGTTTTTTCTTTGTAATTTAAAGAAATGTAGAATACCGTTACACAATACGATACTATACACAATAATGTTCAAAATATAATTCTTACTGATTTAAGTAACATTTAAGACAATGAGTTAGGTATTTTGCTGCTTACTTACAGTTGACAAAATTTGGGATAAAACATATATTTTTGCCCACAATTTTGGTGAATAGAGATATCACATGTGCCATGACGTTTCAGTAAGTAGAACTATGTGACTTGATAGTTTGTGAATGTTCCTGCCAAAAAAAAAGAGTTCCTTCATGCATCGACATTCCCGTCAGAGCAGTGACAAAAAGTTGGACATTCTCAAGGTAGTCACGATGGTTCTTGCAGGAAGAAAATGTTAGTATTTTCTTGCAATTAGACTTTAAAAAGGTATTTGGTTTTGAAAAAGACTATTGGATCTCACCTGATGCATTATAGACACTGCAGGCGCCTGTACTGTTGGACCCCCAGCTCTGACCACAGAGACCTAAAAAAGGAAGGAGATGGGATGAGTGGTCATTGGTGGTCAAATGAAGCTTCTGTTTTATTCAAACTCTTAAGAAAAGACCTGCTTAATTATTTTAGAGCTTAACGAAAGCTGTAGTGGAAGACTGGCCATTTTTGTGGTAACTCTCTGAAAGCAAAGACGAGGCACAAACGACATCACATTGAACACAACACTTCCTGAAATAGCACTTGCATCATGACACAGTGAGCAGTTATGTGATGTATATGCCATGACAATTATGACATATGTAAGCTTTGGAGCAGGGCGCTCTTTACATAATGTATCGGTTTGTCTCAGTCTGTCAGTTCTAGTTTTGTCAGACCCTTTGAATGTACGTGCTGTAAGAAGGGCTGTGGAAATAGTTGTCGCAATATAAATAAAATAATAAAAATAATAATAATATGCTTAAAAAAACAATAGTTTTACCCTAGTGGGGGAAATAACTTTGTAGCTATTTTCTGATGGCAGCAAATGCCCAGCTTAGGTCAAGGTGGCTGCTCCTGTGATGTTCACATGAGGTGAACATTTTAATATTTTTTTTATTTTTTTTTTAATGTGCAAGCAGCGGAATATTGGCTCATTACGAGCAATGAACTGTAAAATACAGAGCTTGGGAAAATAATAAACTTCATTTCTATTAAAGACACAAACATAGAATATAATAAATTATTTTGTATACTTACCAGTTTGCATACAATTATTTGTTTTATGTCGTTACTAGAATAAAGCCACTGGAGTACTTTATTGATGTCCTTGTCAGTACATGTTAATCTAAATCCATTATTTGGTCAATAAACACTAGGAGGGTGCTTTACTGATCTAATTTGTCAGCAAGTGACCTACCAACTCTATTAATCTATTGATATCACCAGGCAACACCTGAATGTAGAAGTTTAGTAATGGATAAGGTTATGTTTCAGAGAAAACATATAGCAAGTGATTTTGGAACGGTGTATCTTTTTAAAAATAACTCATCAAATGATCTTTTAGATGCGTACTTCCATTATGTATGTATCTCTACTACAAGTTGTAGTGAATTAAGTAAAAAAATAATGATATTTTTCATTTCCTAATTATGCGACAGTTATGAAAGCATTTCAGACCTATGGATCATTTACCATAGAAAGATGAAGCTTTGCTGGAGGATCATTTAGCCATTTAATAAAGAATTTGGAATATTCTCATCATAAAAAGCCACAATGGTGAATATGCAAATTGAGCGTTGTCAGAGACAGTGCTGCAGCACACAGCAACAGCCTATCCTCCTGCTACTTTTTAAAATTTATTTTATTCTTTTATTGTTTTAATTCACTGAACCCATTATCCCATAAGCCAGGGGAAGGACAAAGGGGGTAGAGGTATCACCAAGTAGTTAATAGAGGAGGGTGGGGGCAAGAGGGTTATATGTGGACTTTATACCTATGAGAATATTTTTTTCCTCTTAGCCCCCATCCCACCATACGTGAGATAGGGGCAGGGCCGGCCCAACAATGGAGCCGAGTGGGGCAACCAAGCCCTTTTTTTTATTTTTAAAGTGGAAGAGAGAGGGGCGCCAAGTGGTTTTCGCTTACCAAGTTGTCAGTACCCGCTTGGTGCCCCTCTCTCCTCTGCGGCTAGTCTCCCTGTTCGGTTTCAGTGCCGGGTTGTAATGCTGAGCGCCGGAAGATGATGTCATTTCCGGCGCTCAGCATTACAAGCCGGCACCGAGACCTAACAGGGAGACTCGCCGCAGGACTGCTGAAAGGTAAGTACAAGGGGGGGTAGAGTAAGGGTAGATAATAGGGAGGGAGGTAGAGTAAGGGTAGATAATAGGGAGGGAGGGAGAGTAAGGGTAGATAATAGGGAGGGAGGGAGAGTAAGGGTAGATAATAGGGAGGGAGCGAGGGAAAGTAAGGGTAGATAATGGGGGGTGGCATTTTAAACTTTGCCCCAGGCGGCATTTTTTCTTGGGCCGGCCCTGGATAGGGGGGCATGAGGGGAGATGCGGGATGCCTCCTGGGTAATATTTATTAACCCCAATTGCAAAAAAGGTAGATGAAAAGAAATTGTTGGCCCCATTATTGTTTAAAAGGGGGTTCTATTTTTATTTATTTATTTTAAAAGGTTTTAATAATAGAACTTGGTCATGCCGGTAAAGTTGATCCTTTCAATCATATGGTGATCCAAATTTTGGTGAATTATGTCTTTGCTTCAGATAGTATCCTGTTAGGGATATGGTTATATGCACTTTTACATAACAGGTATATTGTTTAATTAAATACCCTACAATACTGCATATATTTCAAAATAAGTCCCTACTGATCCTTTGGGGTTGTATTAGATGCATTTCATGTATTGCTTTAAAACAAGCTGAGTGTTTTTTTTGTTTGTGCTTTAAAAGTTAAATAAATAACAGC
Source organism: Spea multiplicata (assembly GCA_009364415.1). Taxonomy (NCBI): domain Eukaryota; kingdom Metazoa; phylum Chordata; class Amphibia; order Anura; family Pelobatidae; genus Spea; species Spea multiplicata. The sequence continues at coordinate 14,166 of VKOC01020233.1, read as the reverse complement.
GGTGTAATGGTTCTAAAAAGTGACAGGTTAGCTAATTGCTCATAATATATCAATGCACCTGCTAATTTACATATTTTATACACAAAAGCCAATATAATTTGCAGCTGAAGAGACATTTGAGAAATGGTTTGTTCTCTTTAAAAGTAACCCGTTCTTATACATGCTGCAATGTCCAGATTTGACAGGGTGACATTAGGGGGGGGCATTCAAGCCATCATATATAACTTAAATATTTGTGATGCCCCCCCCTTGTAATTGCATAGGAGGTATTCCAAGGAATCCCCTCATATGCATTTACCCTATATGCTGTGCGGAGATGTGTTCGGGCAGTCACTAGGTACCACCTATGGTGAGATCCACCAATGCCTCCATCTTAGGAAGTGGGCAAGCAGGGATTCAAATACATATTAACTCTTTGTGGTGGCATGGAGATCACATATGGCAATTTTTTTAAAATTTGTGCTCTTAAGCGCAACTCACATCACAATTTGTTAACTGTACTACAGTCCAGTTGATGTAAGGTCATTCGAGTTATATCTGAAAGTACATGGGAGTTTCTAATACTAAATATCGAACATTTTGTAGCATTCTGCAGCAAAACCACATATTATGCGCATTAGTTTGTGAGACATTCTTTCAACTTATTTCAAGGACGAACACAATGAACAAAAGCAGCCTAGGGTAATTTGGCTAAAACCTGTGGATAGCGCAGCCACAACTTGGCTGATTTCATGAAGAACTTAACTGATGTAGCCATATGAGTTCACTGTTTGCTAAGTTGTAAGGAGATCCTTCTGAGTCCTCATTGACTTTGGAGGGCTTACATTTTTAGCGTAAACTTGAAACTCAGCATAAAGTGGCCAAGTCATACAAAGGTCAGTCAACAAAAGAGAGAGTTGACAGGAGAGTTGTAGTTCCAGCTCCTTCGCTTCATTACACATTATGAAGGTCCAAACCCAATGAGCTTCTGCCGCAGGAAGAGCTTGGCTGTGTATCTATAGTGGATAGTTAAATAAGTAAGATTTCTCACCTGTTAAAGGATACATTATAGAGGGCCAGCATCGCCTTTTATGCTGGAGAGGCATGCCAGTGTTGGCACAATCAATGGTGAAGTGAGAGAGTTAAAACCATATCTTTCCTGCAAAGTCTCTTTTTTATGACTGAACCACAATGCGTGCCTTTATTTTTTACAGAAGGGGTGGTATACCGTACATCTGGAATAGACTTTCTGTGGAAGTAGAAAAGGCAAACACAGTAAAGAAATTTAAGAAAGTTGAAAATATGCATAAAGTGATTAAAAAGTGGGTCAGTTGGCTCATTTCTATATATCTATGTATCGTGAACATGCTCAATATACCTTAATTCCTTTACTGTGTTAAGCAGAACCAATTCCTTGAGTCTGGTGCTCTGAGCCTCTGACCATAATGGCCCGTAATCTAGGAAAAATATCTACATATACAGACAGGAGCCAACAGTGTATGCAAAACCACAGATCTAAAGCCAAACACACGTATGCACACAAATGTGTATTTATTCTGTATTCCATGTTGGTGCTGTCTGTTTACATTCAGACATGGAACACACTATGTTGTTTTGGTGAGTACACTTAAATCAAGTTGGTCTAGGGACAAACATTTCATATACAAAAAGAAAATCTAAATCTTTTTCTGCAAACAGTTTAAAATTCTCCATCTTCTGTCTGCATTATAGAAAACGTAGTCCTAAAATGACCCTATGAAACACTAGTCCCAATACACTAGATGAGCCACACATGTTTGGGACTTTTGAGTCATAAATGCTATCAATTTCTCATGTATGTATCAAACTGAAAAATATCTTGGAAAAAAAGTAAAAAAAAAAAAAACCCAACAAAAACAAAGAAAATATCAGTTTGTGCAATGCTCTTTCTTATATTGTACATATTTTATAATAATAGTTGACTAAGTATGTATTTGCATGCTATGCTTTCAAATGTTTTCTATAGAATAAGATAATTGCCGTCACGAAGGAGTCTACTCCTACAGTGTAGTCGTGATTTACACATTGCTTTGCCAAATAATCAGTAACGGGAACCCCCAGGTGTCATATTGTTAGTGCAGCCAGAACACACACACACTTAAACACACACTTATACATTTCATTTTGAGGAATAATAGCTTGCCTTTTAGCTGAGAAAAAATGCCCAAGTATTATATTATGAGTACACTCAAGGGGCATTATTTGTTACATCATTTTACTGCAAATATTTTTGATTATTGATAATCAAGAGCATTATTCTGAAAAAAATAAAATCAATCTATCCAACAAAAGTACATACACCTACGTTGAAATTGCTAAACAACAAAGAAATTGGGGTGTATCTGATTTCAGAGACAAAATAATTGGTTTAATGGTAGCACCACACGTGACATAGTTTATCCTGTTACACCCAATTGCTCCAGTGCTCTGGTGTTGTGAGGGCCCATACCTCTTATCCGTTCCAGAGAGCAGTGAACTGTTTGGGTCCAGTGACATGGTCCTCTTTAGGGCAGTGATCGCCTTCATTTTATTGTGCCTGGAAGGGCAACCCTTTTTGTATAACTGCTCCAGGTACCTTAACCCCTTCAAGACCTGGGACGTACCAGGTACGTCACCAATGATGCGCGATCCAGCATCGCTGGGATCGCGAGGGGCAGCTGCTACTGACCGCTGGGTGTCCCCAACGATCCGTAGCAGCCACTCCCCCTCAATTCCATGCACTTGATCGCTTTGAAGTACACAAACGCCGTCCTGAAGGGGTTAATCTGGCCTTGGTTAGGGGTATATACTATGGAAATATTTGAATAAATAATAACAAACATATCTTGTATTATATTTTTTAGACAATAGCTTAATGAATCAGCAGACAATGAGAATTAGAAAAAAAACACTTACATTATGACTTATTACGGGAAAATTACGTTTTAATATTCATCACCACCATTTGTAATTACAGCAGATTCTCTCATTGATAGTCTTACGTGCACAGACTAATAAATTGACATTGCTGCTAATCTGCACAAATATTTATTCAGCTTGTGTCAAGAATACTGTTTGTGTTAGACAAAGAAATTAAATATATACCTTAGTTGCGGTAAATCTAAGCCATCTGTCACAGCATTTATAAAGTAGTACAAAAAATTGTGTTGCATACAACTGGTTATTATCTCGAAAAAATACAATCCTTATTATTTTGCTTGCTCCTGGAGGGTAATATAGATGACATCATGGAAATATATAAGGCAGATATATCTAGTGAAGGTAGTCATGTATTGAAGACCTGTTATTATATAAAAGACAATGTGGTACATATTCTATATGTGTAATAATATCACTTTGGTAGCTGGATTCTTCATGCATCCATGCAGAATGCAGTATGGCTTGGGGAAATATGTGCAAGACCAGAGTTTGGCTTAGCCACAGCTATGTTATCTGCTGGTGCTCTATAGATCATATGTAATTTATTAAACATAACACATAGTTGAAGAAGTTTGGTGTGGAAGAACTTGATTGGCCAGCACAAAGCCCTGACCACAACCCCATCGAACACCTTTGGGATGAACTGGAACGGAGATTGCAAGCCAGGCCTTCTCGTCTAATATCAGTGCCTGATCTCACAAATGCTTTACTGGGTGACTGGGCTAAAATTTCCACCGCAACACTCCAAAATCTTGTCGAAAGCCTTCCCAGAAGAGTGGAAGCCATTATAGCTGCAAAATGGGGATAAACTACATATTAATGTCTATGTATTTAGAGAGCAATGTCATGTCAAGTTGATTTCCCAATACTTTTGTTCATACAGTGTATATTAAAACTATAATATTTAATTATAAGTATCTCACACTTCATCCATGTGCATACTTGGAAACCTCCAGGAGCAGGACACGAGAGCTCACCCTCTTCTGGGGAGAGGTTTCATGTGGTGGTTGGGTTAGCCACTTGGGGAGCAGGGCTATGCAATAAGTTAGCAAATGCCACACCCCAACCCTGAGAAAAAGGAAAGTGACCAAGGCACCAAGGAAGCAGGCATGATGGCATTTTTTTTTCTTTGACAATTCAAAGATTAGCTTCAGATTGTTTGTAATTCAAGCTATTATTCTAAAGGGACATTGTTATGGAACATATTCTAATATATATATATATTTATATATATATATATATATAATATATATATATATATGAAAATATATATATATATATATATATATATATATATATAGAATATGCAGATTGGCATATAAGTGGGTATAAGGCATATCTTGGAGGCGGATGTGCATAACTTTTTGTCAATCATAGTTTTTATTAAATATAAAAAAATAGCTTACATGTGAGTTAATATTTACTAGTAAAACTTTTTTCTTATAGGGTAGTCTTATTTTCAGGCTTTTTAATTTTTTCCTAAATTACCGTATTTGCGCGATTATAAGACAAGGTTTTTTCCAGAGCAAATGCTCTGAAAAATACCCATTCGTCTTAGAATTGGGGTCATCTTATAATCAGACCTCAAATATGTCTGACTATGAGACTAAGATCTAGATCCCCCGCAGCGATGCAGGGGACCTGGATCCTCCTGTGTTATGCCCCCCCAATTTAACCGGTGCTTCTGAGTCCCCGGTGGTTAGTCTGCGGTAGCGTTTAAGAGCTTCGACACGCTAGCCCGGACTAAGCACCGGGGACTCAGATGCAGGGGACCTGGATCCTCCTGTGTTATGCCCCCCCAACTTACCGGTGCTTCTGAGTCCCTGGTGCTCAAGCGGAAGTTGTCTACGCAAATCGCGTAGCACTCTACACGCTGCCCGGACTAAGCACCGGTACTCAGAAAGCACGGTAATTTAGCGAGGAGGGAGGGAGCTGTTAAATGGGGGGTATAAGGCAATTCTGGAGGCAGAGTGGCACATATGGGGTCAAAAGACATATCATGGGGCACAGTGGCATATAGAGGGTTAAAAGGCGTATCATGGGGCACAGTGGCATTTAGAGAGTTAAAAGGCATACCATGGGGCACAGTGGCATATATGGGGCATATATGGGGCATAAGGCATTTCTGGGGCAGAGTGGCAAGCCTGGGGGCAGATGTGCATAACTGGGGGGCAGGTTGAAAAAAATACAGCACCTTTGGGAGGTGGTGGAATGGGAGAATTGCATCATGCAGCCGACAAATCTGCAGCAGCTGTGTATTGCCATTATGTCCAGCACCTTGTACAAAGTATGGCACGCAGAATGATGGCCGTGCTGAAGGCAAAAGGGAGACCAACCCGGTACTGGCAAGGTGGCCAGTGAGTGTGTATATATATATATATATATATATATATATATATATATATATATATATAATGCTCCCAATTTTTTAAGTAATAAGACTTTTATTATTTTGGTGCTACTAACTTTAGGTAAGTACTATGACATTATGACCTTTATGACATACTTGAATGACTTCAATGGGGAGCTGAAGTTTAGGGAGAACACATTGCTTAGCCCTTTACTTAAAATTACACAACTTGGGCTGAACTCGCTAGGTATTTTGAGGTGAACCTAATACCAGTATTCCTGGAAATGTTAATTTCTTTGGAACCAATGCTAAGAAACTGGAGGTTATGGATTCCAAATACAAAATTCTCAAAGCAATTTATTGGTTTCAAAAAAATGCTCGTAATTTACTCCTCAGACTTTCTGCTTGCTAGTCACTCCAGCCAAACAGAGGTCTAACCATCGCAACTTTGTACAATTGAAGACAGATTTGAACTCTCAGGTTCAAATTCAAGGAGTGTAATTTGAAATGTTTGGGTCTTGGATATGTTTTAATAGCTGCATAAAGTACCCAGGTTTATCCTTAAACAAAGTGGAAATACAGTTTTTCATGTGTTGTTTGTTCTCTTAATATATTTCAGTTTCTGGCCAAGTACATTTCATTTCTGTGGTCAAATGCTGGAATGTTCCAGATTTATTTCAGACATGGAATGCATGTCAATGACTAGTGTATATATAGTAGTATATATAGTTTCAATTAAGAACATCTTTTTTTAGTTAGTTGTTTGGACGTCACTTACACCAACATTGCACTTCTTACAACTCCAGTACAAAGTGTGTTACCGCTTTTCCCCCTTCTTAGTGGATTGGAAACATGAACAATCAAATATTTCACAAGACAATTTGATTAGTAGGAAATATCCTCTAAACGTATTGGTACTACTTGGTCTAATTAATGTAGTGTAGCCTCTAAATAAAAGAAAAAAGATTAAAGGGGTCTTGAAAAAAGTGTTGAATGTATTTATATATAAAGTAAATCATATATTTTTTGTATGATAGTTTAAAAATATATTATAGATTGTTTAACCTGGGCCAGTCCAAAAGTAGGGCACCACAATCTAGGAGGCTGAAATTTAGTATGGTTAGGTAATGGAACATTATGTGACCCAGCACATTGTCCTACATGTGGACAGTCTGAGGGAGTCAGAGTGCATAAGTGTATGGTTGTGTTGCATTGGGGGCTTTGTATGTTTGTGTGTAACTACATAGAACAGAGTAAGCATTTATCTATGACAGCACCAATCAGCTGTAAGAGTATGACCACCTGCCTAATATTGTGTAGGTCCCCCTTTAGCTTCCAAAACAGCCCTGACCCGTCGAGGCATAGACTCCACTAGACCTCTGAAGGTGTGCAGTGGTATCTGGCACCAAGACGTTAGCAGCATAGAGGTGGGGCCTCCATGGATTATTCAGCACATCCCACAGATGCTTGATTGGATTGAGATCTGGGAAATTTGGAGACCAAGTCAACAACTTGAACTCATTATTGTGTTCCTCAAACCATCCCTGAACCAATTTGTTTTGCTTTCTGGCAGTGTGCATTATCCTGCTGAAAGCGACCAATGTCATCAGGGAATACCGTGTCCATGAAAGTGCACATGGTCGGCAACAATGTCAAAGTAACATCCGCATGAATGGCAGGACCCAAAGTTTCCCAGCAGAACACCAAAGCATCACACTACCTCCACCGGCTTGCCGTATTCTCATAATGCATCCTGGTGCCATGTGTTCTTCAGGTAAGCAACGCACAATGAGCCTTGGCTGCCCATGACCCTGTCGCCGGGTTTACCGCATTTCCTTCCTCGGACCACTTTTGATAGGTACTGACCACTGCAGACCGGGAACCCCCCCTGCAAGAGCTGCAGTTTTTGGAATGCTCTGACCCAGGCGTCCATCCATTACAATTTGGCCCTTGTCGCTCAGATCCTTCTTCCTGCTTCTAACATATCACCTGTGAGAACTAAATGTTCACTTGCTGCCTAATATATCCCACACACTGACAGCTGCCATGATAACAAGATTATCAATGTTATTCACTTTACCTGTCAGTGGTCATAATGATATGGCTGATCATGAGGGACTAAGCTCGCTACTTGGCTCTTTTTGCACCTGGACTTAAAGTTTCCTACCCCTCCCTGGTTTAACGTAATAATACTGTAGGTCATGATCATCCCCTGACTTGTGGATGATGGTTTAAAGAAACGTTCAGTTAAAAAATGCTTCTTAAAGAACTAAAGCAGATGGTGCAAGAGTTTTGTCTTGAGTGTGCATTGTGGTTAGACCTCAAGAAGATGAGGAATAGTAAGACCGCCAACGCATGTCAATAAGAGTTATATTTCATTCCAGTGCATAGTAATTCCTCTGTCTAAATTTATAAGCTGTTAAGAGTAAAATAAAATGAGTTTACCTTACATTTTTGTTAACTTTTAAACCATGCAAAATTTGCAGTTGTGGTTTATTAATGATTTTTTTTGTAAGTCACATTTAAACCAAGCTATTACACACGCTATTGACAAGTAACAGTTTTAATTATTTATGTTTAACGCATTTTGTAATGGTTTCTCCTTTTTATGTATTTGCTCGCTTTATGACAAAGGGAATCCTTGAGTAGCAGATGGAGTGGGATCTGAAATCTATTGCATCAAACATCAATTAATAGATTTTCACACCAAAATAAGTCAATGCTAAATGTGTAGAATGTCCACTATTTTACATATCAAAAGCCAATAGCAGATGCATCCATAAAGCTGAAAGCACAGCCTCCATGTTAAATCCACCCAACATTTCAACATAATACATCTCTCAAGGGAAAAATGTTTTTATATTGTAAAGCATCGAATGTATATAAAAGGCAAGATAAACTTTGTCAAGCTTTTGTATAGTTGTATTATTTAGGGTGCAAAATCTATAGATCAATATAATTTGTGATACAGATTAATATAGATTATAGAGGTATTGGCATTGGCCTCATCCTGTCTTTCATGGAGTGCATCAGAAAAATAAAACACAGTAAATGTGCATCCAAAAATATATTTTCAAAAACCTGCCTTCATTCTTGGATTTATATATACAAAGTATTGCTTCCCTTAATGCTGTGGATATTTCAAAGCGTACAAGAAAAACAAAACAAACACATAACAACCATTAACCTTTTGTTGGAGATTATTTCATTTTCAATTAAAAAAGACAATATTGGCAAGAAATTGTTCCTTTTTTTTTTTTTTTACAATGAAAGCGATCACCTGGCTAATGCAGTATATGTAACCTTGAAAGGGTTTATTGAATCTTCTCTGACCACTTTGGCTTTTTAGACCGGTCCTGATGGCTGATTAAGGAACCCAAACTTTCTTGTGCGCCTACTTAAGTTGCGGTCTGTGAATGTTGGTAATAGTGCATTCACAGCAAAACTGGCAGGAAATGTATGTGTAAATATTTTATTAAAACATCTTCTTGACTGATGAACCACGTCTTAACTGCTTGTATTTGTAAAAAGAAAAAAAAAATGCAGCTACACATATTTTGGTTCAGGGCTACTTTAATTAGAAGTAATAATTAGTTATAACTTAATTGGCTCTTGTGTGGTTAGTTGTACATACCCTAACCCATTGTTCATCTAATATGCATAGTGTACTTTCTTTAGTTAAGTTTCTGGAGGATTAAAGCCTCTCTGTCCAGGTGCCAGAGGGGGTTGGAACTGAGCCAAAAGTGGTGGTGCTAGCCAGATGGATGCGCCCAAATAGCATATCTGGGAACTCTTTAGGTTTGATCTGGAGTCTCCTTGTGAAACACTGCATCTCTAGGACTCTGGGTCTCTTTCCTCTTTCTGTATGAATTCCCCACCCAATTCTCCCCTCCCAAAGCATTTAAATCAGTAGGTAGCCCTGTCCCGTGCACAGCTACCCTTGTCTTTGTGCAGCTAGCCGGCTTCCACATGAATCCCCTCACCCAAAAGAGAGAGCTCCTGGTGGCCCACACTAGGAATGTCCAAAGTATGCTGACTAGTCATGGGTAGGTGGACCTGGATGGAGAATGAGCAAAGCCATAGAGAAATGTCCCTACCCAATGGCTATGCCTTCCAGTGGCAGAAAATAGTGGTAAAAGTGAAAGTCTCCCTGGCTTTAATGCAGTTAACAGAAACTGCTCTCAAATCTACATTACTCTCATACATAATAAATTGCCAACACAAATTGAATATTTAATTAAAAAAAAAATCACAAGCACTACATGAGCAATCCAAAAGTTTGACTTTACTTAAAAGTAGTCAGGCTGATTATTTTGTATATTAAAAAGAGGGGAAAAAAATCAAAATGTTTCTAATCAACTAAGCAGTGAGTATATAATGTACCTTGCGCGGTCTTCTGGAAATAACATGTACTCTAACTAACAAGCTTTGATTGTGGTTGTTTTTCACTAGGGGAGAGAGTTCAATTGAGGTGACGCAGTCAATGCAGAAACATGCTGCACTGAACCTGCATAGAATTTTGACTCACGTCTCTCGCTCCAAGGATAATAACTGTGAACTCAGTGTTTGTCTCCTCTTGCAGAAACCTAATGAGTTTTTGTAGCACCTCAGAACATCCTGTTCATGCTGATGCCTTGTCCGAAACGAAGCAAAAATATAACTGTCATCTTTCCTTGTAACATCTCCTCATATTTTAAAGAAATTGCTTCACAGTGTACTATTAAGCGATGCGAAAGCACAGAGGCTCATACATTGCATTTTGGTTGGATTGTAGCATAGAGCGGCAATTTATTAGGTGAGAAGGATTATGACATTTGCAAAGGTTATCTAGCATTTATGCCAGAAAGATTATTAAACAAGATTTATGAAACTTTCCCTCCTGGCGACTATTTGCAGTGATTAGGCGGAAAGGCTAAAAGGATTCAAAGCACAATAACTCAAGGGTGTAATTATTAAAAATATTATCTCAAATGCTCCATAATGTGCAAACGTAACTGCAGCAAGATGAGGATTTACGCATGAAAGGTGCAGCATTGTCCCCTTTGAAATAGAATGCATGTGTTCCAATACATTTTTCTTGGATAATAGCCCACGGGTAACAAGAAAAGATGGCTAATGAAAGTGAGCTACAATCCAAATAAAATGTCTTCAGTTTCTTTATTAGTTAATCTTGTCTTAACGAGTCAGTTGCCCATGGGTGCCAAAGAGCACTTAAATACTCTAATGTACAGGTACAACAAAGATGCCAAAAAGTCCTATCACGCTAGAAACACAGAGGCATGGGATTTGACAGCAGATAAGAACCATTCGGCCCATCTACTCTGCCCATTTTTCTATCTGTCAAGACTCAAACTTTAATTAGTCCCAAGTGTCATCTCAGATTCAGGATAGATTTATCTCATCCATGTTTAAATGTCCTCACTGTAATAGCATCTACCACATGGATGGACTGGTGACTCATCTGGAAATATTAATTCTAAAAAATGTACCCCTATATCTATTCCTTCCCTGTTCCTCATCGACCCACTCATTTTCCCATCTCACCCATACCTTTCTTCTTCTGTGTCATCATAAAATCAGGATAAGAATAGAGCTACTCGGTAGATAGGGTTGGTGTAAACGGGCAGGAATATAAGTGGGCAGTGCATGCTAGTGAGCAGATCTACATTCATTCTCAAGTTTGGTTTTTCGGTATGAAAGACATCTTCTCTAATGAAATGTTATTTGGTTATTGAAAGAACGTATACTATAGGCACTGTACCATTTAATATTATAATGGGCTGTCACACTAGAATGCATTGACAACTGCCTACTGGGCCAAGCTGTGTGTGTGTAACGGCGTAAGGTAGAAGAGGTGGACCCGACAGTGCAGATAGGCAAAAGATCTTCACCCAAACAACAGTTCTCACCCAGAGGATGAGCCCCCGAGAACGAACAATCATTGGGACACGGTAGGCTCCACTAAGAGAAGGGTCAAGGGACGGTCCGAGGTCAAGGGCAATAGAAGGCAGGGGGTGGTCAATCAAATCCGAGGACAGGGCTGGCAGAACAGGTTCAATAATGATAAACAGTCCGAGTTTGTAGGCAGGCAGAGAAGAATCGTGGTCGGTAACAGGCAGAGATCGGTACACAAGGCAGTAATCGAATAACAAGAAAAGCACACCCAAAAGCTAAGTAGCGCTTAGAACGGGCAATGACTACAAGAAAATTCGGATTTATAGAGAAAGAGGAGGCGGAGACAGACAAACAGCACAACAACGGTACTTACATCGCGGACCATCGACGCAGGTGAGCGTGTGCGACAGAGGGCACTGTCAGCTGCCAGCAGTGTGCGTGCCGGCGTGCACGGTGGAGGTAGGACCCGTAGCGGAGCGCATGACAGCGTGACTTCATAGCACCATATACAGTAAAAACTAATGTAAAGTTGCAGCCCTACTTAAAGCCATAAACATACAGCAGCATCTTGTTATTGGGCATGGCAGGAAGGGTTAAACAATTAATTCAGCTGAAAAAAAACATTCATGAACATTTGCTTTTGAGCTTTAAATGTATTATTTGAGGTCAAGGACATAACAGTTTGTAGTCAATTCTGCTCCGCTTTTGCTTCAAAATTATTTTTTTTTTAAAAAATTCTAAGAATAGGAGTCTCCTGGACCAACTATATAAATAAATATTATGGGGGGTAATTACCCTATAGAGTGTGATAGAGGGTGTTTAAAACGTATATATTAAAACCTGTAGGGAAATGTAATCCACTAATCTAATTTTTGTGATGAGGCTTGGGAAAAGAGGATGAAGCCTTTCAAAATAGTTTTGGGGCACATATTGATGTCATTGATATTAACTTGGCCTCTAAGGTCCTGGAAGCCTTTGGTTTCCCATCATATGCACTTGTTGAACCAAAGTATGTATTACACCAAGTCACAATGCTTGAAAAGTATTTAACAATGTTATGCAACGATTAACTGGATTAATTAAATATAATAAGCAGAAGGCTTGCTAACCAGACCTACGATACGTGTTCTCAAGGCTATGGTCAGCCTTATCGGAAACCAGTGGCCACATTTGAATTTTTTTTTTATGAAAGTTCTTCTCCTATAGATATAAGTAGTGTTATTATTATCAACATTTATATTATTTCAGCAGAAAAAAATCCCACCGTCAATATTTTTTCCTGCTGATTCGTGTTTTTGCTAACGATTTACAGGGATATTAATAAGTATGGAATGCACTAGATAGGCAATATTGAATTATACATGAAAGATACAATTTAAGATGCCAGAAAAGTGTCATTGGTTTCTGGCATTAATTGCTTTCAAAATGTTGACATATAGCTTGCTCCAGCAGTATTTTTTGGAGAAAGTTATGTACCATATTATGAGAGGATTCCTACAGACACATTTAATAATGTATTAATCTTTGTGTCGGCATTCAGTATGTTTTATGTTCCCAAGTGATGGTTTTGATGTAACATAAAACTAAAAGATTTGCAATCGAATGAATTTGCCGTAGGTATTTGTCATTTTAGGGAAGTTTAGTAAATATTTAGAAAAAACATCAATATTTAAGGGTAATAAATAAGCCCTCTGTGTGCAAGGTAGAGGTGGGCAAAGTGGCTTTTCGACAACCCTAAAAGTAAATGAAATGGAAATAACATTTACAACTGTTAACACAACTGAATTCAAATCAGCTTATTGAAACTGCATAAGGTACGTGCTTATTGCCTCTCATTTAGTGACATTTTTGTACTTATGTTGATTTGAAATGATCACCTGACAGAAGAAGAGCCTGTGTGTCCATGTGGCAGAACTTCCATTATCAAATACATCGGATTTCCTGAAATTCTCCACACCTGCAAAGATTGCCTGAATTAATCAATTAATCAGCAAAGGATAGTATGGATATGTCATTGAAAGTATTGTGTTGTGTTTTCATGGTGTATATTCATTCACGCATTCCTGAAAAGTATTTTAGGATCCTTAACAATTTCCCTATTTGATGTAAAATTAGCACACATTTTTCTTCACCAAATGCATAAACTCACATTTTTTGTATGTTGAAACCCACCTGCCATTTAACTGCTGTCTAAATTCATCTACAGGATTATAACATCCATTTTTACTTAATTATCCTGCATAATTTGTGTCATCTGCATATATTGAAATGTTGCTATCAGTGACCTGTCCTGTTCCACATCAAAGATTAGTTATTGCTTTTTATGTTGTTTTTTTTTTTTTTACCAGAAGTTGGAAGCAGTGGCGTCGCTACAGGGGGGCAAGGGGGGGCAATTGCCCCCCCTTGGTTAATCCTTGCCCCCCCTGTTGCCCCCCTGCCGAATTTGGAATAAAGTCGCAATGCAACTTTAAATCCCGTTTTTTTAAATTATTTTTTTTAAAAAATTTGGAGGAGAGAGAGGGTGCAGCCCGCGTAAGATCGGCAGCCAAGGCAACCGATCTTACGCGGGCCGCACCTCGAGCCCTGCTACTTACCTGTGGGAGGGTCTTCTGCACTGCATAGAGGAAGCGGAAGCCAGAAGAGAAGGCAGAGGGAGGCCGCGCCCCCTGCTGAGGTCTGTGAGCGGCATCGAGGAGCTGCAGTGCAGGTAAGGGGGTGGGGAGGGTGCTTAAATTAGTTTTATGAGTGTAAGTGCTGGAACCTAGGCATGATGGGACTGTGATTGCTGCTAGCAATCACACTCCTATCATGCCAAGTCAGCCAGTACATGCTGGGGGGGCCAGCTAGCTAGGTTTCAGCATGTACTGGCTGACTTGGCATGATAGGAGTGTGATTGCTAACAGCAATCAAAGTCCCATGATGCCTAGGTTCCAGCACTTACACATCCAACCAGTAAATCCTGGAACCTAGGCATGATGGGACCT
>VKOC01020232.1:0-25607 GCA_009364415.1 Spea multiplicata | reverse complement strand
GGGTAGATAGTGAAAAGGGAGGGAGAGGGGATAGATAGTGAGAAGGAGGAGAGAGGGGGTATATAGTGAGAAAGAGGGAAGAGGGGGTAGATAGTGAGAACAGGGGTAGTAAGTAATATTGATATAAATAAAGAGTGAGAATAAGTGAGAGAATGAATAAATTGATGTGTGGATAAATTCTGTGAATGAGTGAGAGTATGAATTAATGTGTGGATAAATTCTGTGAATGAGTGAGTGAATGAATGAATTAATGTCTGGATGTATTATGTGAATGAGTAAGATAATTAATGAATTGGCAAGAATGTATTAATGAATATGTGTTTCCATTCATTATTTATGTATACCTGCAAATACAGGGTTTGTATTCAGTTGATCAATACGTCCAGTGCTGTTTCCGTGTGTTGTTTATTTAATCTATACCCTCAGTGCTAAATTTACATGTTATTTCCAGTTGCTCTATACCTGCAATGCTGGGTTTGTGTGTTCTGTGTGGATAATCTCATGCACTGTATAGTGTGTCCTTGAATGGCAGAAACACCCCCTATGTCTCCGGTTATCCGATAGCTAACCGTGACAGCTTTCTTCACCCAAACGGTGTCACAACCACGAACACCAAGGTACACACTGCAGAAGTTCTTCTGCCCAGTAGCCCACCGCCAAGGGAGACCCTTAGTGACAGGGAGCTGGGACTTGGAAGATTCCAACAGTGAGGAGGTCTGGTGCCAGCGGATAGATAAAGGGCCGAGTTGGAAGGCAAGGTACATGAACCACGACAATAGGAACCAGGAACACAGCAGAGCAGTGGTTAAATCAAACAGGATAGTCTGGATAGCTGTGTCGGTACACAAAAGCAGGCAGTCAGACGAGCCAGGACGGTAACAGAGCGGGTAGTCAGGCGAACCAGGTCGGTAACAGAGCGGGTAGTCAGACAAGCCAGAACTGGGAACCAGGAGATACAGGCAAAGGTTCAAATATATATATATATATGTTTATTTTTATGAGCAGGTCCTAAATTACTGCTATCTTCACAAAAAATAATGGCATGTTAAATTCCCATGGATTATAAATTGATGGAGTAAATCAATTGAAAGATGTCCCAAAAATAGGACAAGGGCACAGACTGACCAGATGTCCAAATTCGAATGCACACCCTTCATAAAACCCGACAAACCCAAGCATGGGCATATCACTGTACTGAACACATATTAAGGTGTTGTTTGACAGTGAAATATTGGAAAGATAAATCTTTCCCGGCAAGGGAGATTGTTAAAGCACATCGTGCAGACGTGCCGGAAGCGGGGGTTGTTTACGCGCATCGCCGCAGCTGGTGAACGTCCGCACGATGCATTTTACTTCTGCCCCCCCAACATACAATCTGCCGCTGGGCTTGTGCCTTTTCCTTGTAAATCCTGATTGGCCAGAGTGAAAAAGTAAGGACAAATTTCCACAGGTTGTTGGACCCATTAATCACAACAATAACAATCAATGAGATCATCCCCATTTTTTTCTACTTTTACCTATCAGTTATTGATATGGTCCCTCCTATGCACAGGCCCTCCCAGTTTACCTAATCAAAGAGCTCCAAAACAACTTGTAATGGTGCCAAAATGCCTTGTAATAGCGGCTACACGTGGCAATAAACCTAATCATTTTTTTGGTTAGTTTTGTTGGGGATCAAGCTGAGCTCAAGCTGTACTTGTACAGACATGGGTCACACAGATTAGTAAACAGGCATGAGATGGGTTTTCTATATCAATAAAACACTGTAAGAAATCAATTTTATACTTTTATTTTGTTCTGCACATTTTAGGCCTGAATGCAATTTGAGTGCTAGGAACATATGGTATCAAGTAAGTGACGTAGCTTAGAGGGTCTTCTGTGGAATGCTGGTGTATCATATTACTGTTCCAATAGGATTCTTTTATGTATACCCTAACCAAGTGTAAAGGGGTATAAATTGGCATGACGACAAGGGCAAGGTCTCTTTCTACTCTCTTTCCACGCTCTCATCTACATCTCACCAAGATACTGAGCCTACAATACCTTTTATCAACATTTGTTCCAGCATTGGTATTGTATGAATTGATAAATTGTTATCTAATAAACCTAATTAATAGACATTGAAGCTGTGGTCTTGATTGCTGTTTGATCACTGGAGAAGATTAGATTATTCAAGACAAAAAATATTCTAACAAACACATATATATTGTAACAAGGTGCAGGGTGTTGTTGCGGATGGCCTAATTCTGGACATAAAAGGGGTTCCCTGGTCATGCACCTTTAACCTGGATGAGGCAGAACAAGGAAAAGAATGCCAGGGTTACCAGGTGGTTCCTTAGTCTCCAGCCATACCAGTTTACTATGGTTCATAGGGCTGGTACAGCCCAGGGTAATGCGGATGGCCTCTACCGAGTTCACTGTTTTGTGGTCCAAGGCCGCTCGTCTCGATGGGTCTGAGCTGGGGGTGTGTGTAACAAGGTGCAGGGTGTTGTTGTGGATGGCGTATACATTCCCCCTCGATTTTGCAGGGTTTTGTATGATATATAGCCGCAGGGGAGTATGTGTTGCGCCAGATTATAATATGTTTCTATATGGGCCCCTGGGGTGGAGTCCATCAAAAATGGTTGGTGAGATTACATTGTTTAGTTTAGACCCTGAGTAGTGAGGGACTTCTATGTTAGTAAGCGCTCAGACAAGCTAGGCTTTTGTTTATAGGGAATTTGTGTTCTGTATAATTCTGTTAATATCTGCATACATGCAATAAATTGTGGTTGATTATCTCACCGAGACCGTGGCTTTAATACCTTAGAGGACCGTGCTGTGTGGTACCCTGTGTGGGTGCAAAATCACTATATATATATATATTATATATATATATATCATGTTCTACATGCAAATTACAAACAAATTGTTTTATGTTCCTTTAATGGTGTCAGCATGTGCCATTCATAGAACAAGGGCTTAAAATATCTAAATATAATGAACAATAATTGTTATAATCCCTGTATTGTTCAGTTAAGGATTTTTTTTGCTGCCTACACATTTTATTCACTTTGATATAAGACTTTATAGAATAATTTAAAGAACTGGATTTCTTTTTTCCAAAAAGCTTTCTGAATCATCACTTTTTTGCACTGACATTAAAAAACCCTAACAATTCTGTGCTGGTATTGGGTCCACTAAGAAAGATGAAGCGGTTTAGTTGCTCTGCTTCTCAGTATATATTGTCTGGCTTCTATGCACAATCTCAGCACATGGCCTTTGATTTTAGCTTCCGCACCAAATTTTCTTTTAGGCCATTTGCTTTGTCTAGCAGTTTCAGAGAAGAGTTGAGAGCTGACCCCAAGCAGTATCACACACCTACAAAACAAAAACACAACCATTTAGGGTAAATTTGGAGTTTATTCGTCAGTTTCATTTCCAAACAGGGAAAGGTACAGAAAGGCAAAAAGGGTAGGAGGGGAGTATACAATCACATGGGAATACAGATGGCATATCTAAAATATACATCAGCGGTCGCAGAGTGCATATCAGACATCAGATCAAAGGTACATTGCGATGAGAATAGGGGACAAGACATTTAGCACCGGCTCAGGACAGGAGCTGATGGGAAGGACGGGTTGGGAAGAGAGGAAGGGAGAAGGGAAAAAAAGGGACTCAAGCAGGCGCATCGTTCAGTAAAGGCCGAACCTGAGGGCTAGAGGCAAAGGAAAGCCAGTGAAACCAGGTCCATTGATATCTCTCAATGGCAGCATAAGCCGATAGAGCTAACTCTTCCATTGCCCTCTTACGTTCCCCCCAAAGAAACCATTCTGGAAATGTAGGAGGGGACGGGTCACCCCAGTGCAAGGATATCAAGGCCTTCGCCTTGAAAAAGGCATATGCTAAAGGAAACACAACCATTTAAATCAAATCTATTTGTTACAGTTCTACCCCTTCCCGTAACGCAACAGTACATTCATCAAAATTATATATGACTTACATAAGGTCAAGCCCATTATGCTTGAACTCTTTATTTTATAGCTGTATCTTTGCTTTCTATATCGGGATGCAACGGCTACATAATATTTGCAATGATATTCTGATGCAATAATTGGTGCAAGGAATTGCATTGAATTGCTTTATGCTGTGATAACTAACTGGTTAAAAAAATCTAAAAGTATTAATACTGATAAAAAAAATTCAGACAACCACAAACTAAACCAATTTGTGCTTCAGGCATCCAATGGGGATGTTGACAAGTTCTTTGATCAATAACAGCTCAAAAGATGCACAGCCATGCAGTCACTTTTTTAGAACAAGGCATTATTCAGCAAAATGCAAGTACTGCAACTAACCCCCCTCCCCAAATCCATATTAAATTAGAAAATGTACCTTGCTCAGTTATGGCTCAATCAATGTTGCGAGACAGAGTGTCTGACTCAGCACCTAGTAATATATTCTTTTTTCTAGAAAACCTGTCTTCGCAGTTTTTGGCAGATTTATCTGTCTGAATAAAGCATATAGAGATCTGCTATGATTTAGTATACAAATAAAGTGTAAATCTATAATGTTGGTTGGTACGGTACCTAAGCAGATGTCATTGCACAATAGTAGTCAAAGCCGTAGTATGTAAGCTCTACACACAGCTTTCTCATCTACTGGAACAACAATGATTGTGTCACTGCTTGAGGGCTTTGTTTCCTTATTATACAGCGCCGCAGTATGTTACCACTACATAAATTAATACTAATTATATTTGTGTCAAGACAAGGAATCCTGTCTAGTTTCCTTGCTGTGTCTTCTGCCAGAAAGCTTTTCTTCTTGAATCCATCCTTTTTGCTCTTTTTTTCTTTCCTCTGTAATAGATAGGATACAGGGATAATTGATAATGTTGGCTATTTTGTTATCTCTCCAACATCTCGGCACAACCTTTAATCTATGCTGGGGTGAAACGTAAATATTCGGATTAAAAATGGTCAATCTCTCTTTTAATTGATAATAAATCGCTTTTAGGTTTTGGTGGGAAGCAAGCTTCTTTCCATGTGAGAATTTTCCTTTCACTTCCCTTCCATTAGTCCCACAACTTTCATAAACTTCTCTGCCTCTTGGAGCAGCTGCGAGAATACAAAATGTGCGCACTAAAGCAGCAGTTTCGGGCTTGCTGGCACTAATATTGCCTACAAGACTGCTGTGATCACATAAAAAAAAGAAATTTACTGCTTCAATTTTCTCATTTCTTCTTGTCAACTCCCTTAACAAAACAACATCCCACATTTCAGTACTCAAACTGCACCCCTGTTTTAACTCACTCAGGTACATATATCAAAGTTCCCAGGCTGACATCATCAACTACAAATGATCAAGATTCATATACACTGTACCGGTACCGGTACTTCTGGGCAACAAGTATATAAACATGTACATATAGTGCTAGCTTTGACATGACAAGTGTCTATTCACTACCAGTAAATGAGATAAAACGGGTAACATCTGTAGGTCCTGCCTCAACACCACAAGGAACTGGAACGCAAAGAGAAAATCAACACAGAAGCAAACTAATCAAAATGTGACTTGGAATTCAAAAACCCATGACCTGTCTACTGGCTCCTGATCCCATGCCCAAATAATGACACAGATACATCGTGTCGGAATATGAAAAGGCCACAGAACTTACACACATATCATACTGTGACTCATAAATATTACAATTTGCAACACCGTAACGGACCCTCAAATTTTCCGTTCCGGTTCAACAGATAAGTAACAATAACACTAAAAGTGAGATTTATACCCCTCAAACTTAAAAGAACCTGCTAATCGGCAGTAATGAACGGTAATTCACCAAGGGACTCAGCCCATTAGGGAATGATAAACCACACAGTTCATCCAGTTGGTGCCTTCTCATCGCAGTCCTCCAGTTCACTAAGAAGAAGGTGCTAAAGCCCGACCTGAAAAATCTGACATCACAACACATGGGAGGGAGGGAAAATATATCCTGGCACACAGCCTGCTTTCTTTAAATAAAAGGATGTTTAGTGCCATTCAGAGGGTTAGTTGTATTAGGGGGGCACACCAATCTTACCAAAAGCCGGCAGAGCTGCCGTCCCACTGATCCGCAGGTAACACTTGAACTTTTGACTTCAGTCACCTCATCCAATGATGGTCATGTCACACTTTTTGCTGATCTGTCTCCAGGGCTCATTGGTTTGATATATATATATATATATATATCAAGGCTGGTTATTCAATAATTTAAGATGATTATAAATTAGCACCTATAAAGATTCTGTAGAGCAGACTTGGGCAGCTAAACTTGTGGATCCAAGTCATTAGTCAGTGCATTAGACTGGGTGATTAAGACCAAGCCCCTCTACGGTAGTCAGTGCTCATCTAGTAGATAACAGTACAAATAACTACTGCTGAAGACATTTTATTGTGTAAAAACTAGAACTGTTTTAACGAGAAAATAGTATATTATTTTTTAAATGTATTTTTAATCAGTAATAAAAAATGGCAGGCGTTTGTTTTACTAACAGAACTTTACAGAACTAGATTTTCAGGAAACCTTTACTAAAAGTTCACGGTATTTTCTACATGTGTTGACATATGACAGGGAGTCAGAATTTTAACCGATAGGATATATTTAATGAAGTAAAGGGATAGGATAGAAGAATGCATATTCTTCCAAAAGAAAACGAAAAATTATTGAAAAATAAAGCACCTACAGTTCCTGACACAGAGTAAAATCTTCATTCTTCCGCCATGCAACATTTCTTGTCACTGATTGGCAGCTTGAAGCTGCCAATCGGTGTAAGGGAAGTACTTCCATTGAAATCAATGGGTCAAGTGTATCTGCTGGTGGGTGGGGAAAGTTATCATATGTATTAAAGTGCATATGATGGCTGTAGTGCCCCTTAAATGCTCATATGTCAGTACTCCACAGGCCAGATGTGGCAACAATGGAATTTAAAGGCAACTCAGCATACTTAACCCTGCACATTAGCGTATGTGTTTAAGCCCGAATTCAGCGTAATTGTTAATAAGGATGCACAATCTGAGTACAACAGAGGTTCATCCTTAATGTGTTCCAGGCTGTAAATTTCGATACAATTTACTCCCAATTAAGGCTAACTAAAAGCAGAACAAATAATTGGATCCCCTGTTTCCTTGTTTGATTTTTTATTTTTTTTTTTAGAATCACCAATGAACGCTGCTGGCATTTCTAATAAATCCAACCAGAGAACTAAAAACAAAGTAAGTGTGGGTGTCCTTAAAAGTTTAAACTAGTGCTAGCTGATACACTGTAAAAAAATAAAAAGACAAAAATCAGGACAAAAATCACGCTGAATTGGCAGTACATGTCTGCTTTACTGCAGCACTGAACTTCCATATGAGGGGCTGCTGCTGATTTTATTTAACCTGCAATGCAGCATTATGCAGATGGAGAAAGATTGAAAGTGACATCCTTTAGGGGGTTTTTTAAGGTCCTGCTTCATCACTGAAGCAGAGAATGAGAATCATTGCAGGTTCCTCAACATCAATTCTTTCTATGACCCGCAGTAATTGTCGAGCCTTCTGAATGCTGGTAAATAACGGGAGGCAAGAGTCCAGCTAAAGTGAATTAGTATTCAATGCTGTGCATGCCCCAGTTTGCTACTATTCTACAGATTATCATATTAAATAGGGTAGTAGAAATGAGAGTGTCCTACTTTCGGGTACAAGGTGGCTTCTTTATTAACGTGATCTTTTTTGTAACCTTAGGTGTTCTGCCTCAACATGATTTGTTGGTGTCTAAACTGCTCACTGCAGCTCCTATAAACTGAGATTATTATTTAGTGTCCAGCGGGCAAACGCCAGGTCTCTTAACATTGTAGTTTAAGAACTCGTGCTGTACTTTACTGGCAGGCAAGCATCATTGTCTAATATGGTTCCAGAGAATGGGGTTACATCATGTGTGAGGAGTTTTAGAAAAAGGGAAATCAGCTTCCATTTGCTTAAGTGCTAAACTGCTTCTACTGGCATTAAAGAAGAAGCAAGTTAAAATAGTAACTCCCGTGAGAGCATTTTTTAGTATGACTATTACCCAATATTGCCACCACCATGAGCACATGAGCCGATAAGAACCATTCGGCCCATCTAGCCTGCCCATTCTTTCTGAGTAAAGATTCAAAGATTCATGTGTCCTTGGTTTTCTCTCATATTCAGAATATAGCTTTATGTCTCTCCTATGCATGTTTAAACTCGCCATTGTATTAACCTCCATCTCTGCTGGGAAGACATAGATATAACTCACAGGTTAACTTTCCTGCTCACACCTATCTCTGCCTCGCCTTTCTCTTGCTTAGTCTGTACTTATGTGAAGCACTTTTTTTTAATTTAATTAATGCTTACAACAAGATACATTTATGTGGCTGGTACATCACAAAGTGGCGCATGACATCAAGAATTAGGTTGAAACCAATTGTGAGAGCAGTGATATAATCCAAAAAAATTGGGAAAAAGTATAAAATTAACCATTTTCAAATTTATTTAAATGAATTACTAAAAACAAAGTTCTCTTAAACACAGAAATCACAGTAGCTGATAAACAGTCCAAATAAACTTGTAACTCTCCTCCTAAAAAAAAAACAACTGAAAAATTAAGCGAAACGGGAAAGTGTGTGAGCTGCATGAATGATTAGACAGAGCATGTGTATGATATTAAAGTGGCTGTGTATATGTATGTATATGTGTCTGTGTGTGTGTGCAAAGTGTTAGAGTGGGTGCGTATGTATGTATGTATGTATGTATGTATGTATGTGTAAGTATAGAGTTGCCCTTGACCATCATCATACCCACCTACATCATAATTCATCTCCATCCCTCCAGTTGTCACCCCAACCACCATATTCATATCCACCACCATCATCATAACCCCCCTCACCATTATTATAATTATTAATATCTTTTATTTATATAGCACCAACAGTTATGCAGCGCTTAATACAATACATAAATTCAAGGGGTATGACAAGAATTGACAGACTAAGACAAACCGATACATTAGGTGGAGAGAGCCCAGCTCGCAAGCTTACAATGTTGAGGGAATGGGGTGACAAACATAAGGCACAGAGAAAGGGTGAGAGGTAGTGTGGTGGTTGTATCGGTGACAAGGAAGTTCTAGCATCTAAGATGGTGCGGCTTCTCTAAAGAAGTGGGTTTTGAGATTATTTCAATCCCCCTTGCCCTTCCATTATCACCAAATATTGCACACGTATTTACACACACACACTCTCGCACACACTTACACACATTGACATATACACACTCATGCTAACACATAGTCCCTCTAACACACACACTTACATAGTCATGCTAACACATTTACACATACTAACATATACATACGCACTCATGCTCACATTTCCTCATGTTAAAAGACACAGACACATATTTGCACATACAGTGCTGTGAAAAAAGGTATTTGCCCTTCTTGATTTTAATATTTGATATTAGATATTCAATATTTGCTATTTTGTTACTCTGTACCTGCAATGTTATGTTTCATGTGTTATTAATTAATACCTGCAAATACAGGGTTTGTATGTCTTATTTAGTTTATGTTTACCTACAATGCTGTGTTTCAATATTTGATCTATACCCAAACTACATGAGAGAGGAAAAGAGAGGTGTGGTATAGTGAAGAAGGGACAAAGGGGGTGATGATGGGGGAGGGGGCACCACGGGGGTTGCCCGCACAGGGTGCCTCAATACCTAAAGCCGGCCTCGCACTCTGTTTCAGGTCACTCGTCGGACCCACATCATTCATTTGCTATGCAATTGGCATAGTGTTGTGCTTCTCCCCTGCCCTGCGTGTATGGTATGAGGACATCTCTCGTGGAATCATATTAGGGTCAGAAGGACGGAAGGCTGCACTGACTCTGACAGTCTCCTAATCGGTAGAGTCAGTGCGGCAAGTACTTTGTGGGGCGTTTTTGATGTTGGAGTCCATGGCGTGATTGCATGATGAGGAGTGTGGCGAGGCAAGCAAATGCTTGCCCAGGGTCCAGTCAATATTAAAGGCAGCCCTGCTCCAGCTGGACAATGATGCAAATCAAACATACAAAAACACAAGGAAAAAATGGACTGTTTTAGAGTGGCCATAAATTACTCCAGATTGCAATCCAATTGAAAATCTATGGAAAGAGCTGAAACCTGCCATTGGGAAAATGAATCCTGTAAACAGCTTGAAAAAATTGTAATTGAAGAGTTGGGGAAGCTGCCAGCAGACGGGTCAGGAAACAGCTTATAGATAGCACAAGCTGCATTCCAAGGGTTGTTGCAGCAAATATTAGGGAAGGGTGTCTCTTAATGCCATCCAGGTCATGTTTTATGAGGGAGGGGGGAATTTGTTGACATCACTGCATGTCTAGTCAAAAGAAACCTTTATGTGGGAATGCTTTGTACATACCATTAAAATATTTATTTTTTAAAATATTGTACTTGATGTACAAAATATGTGCAGCTAGTACATCTCGGTAGCTCTATTCAGGATAAACCATATACAGTTACATAATTATAATAACCAGAGAAAGAAAAACATACATATTTTTGTTTTCTCCTTTTCTGACTTTTTTATTTGTATTACCTTTTTTCTTATTTTATCTGCATTATCTACATCATTCTTAATGCAGGTTTATAATGATTAATAAGTTCCCTGAATTAAAACAATTAAAGATGACACTGTTGCACTTTATTGGAGCTCCTTAAATAGTGGAAACGGTTAAATCATCTGGCAATAGGAAAAAAAATGCAATCTGCACATGTGCAGAAAGCTAAAGAAACTTTTTACAGCCTAAATGAATGGATATTTGTATGGCTTTTAATTGAAATTAAGTTGGAGTTAGGAAAAAATATGAAATCATAATTAAAATATATATACTTTATATAATTCATTCAGAAAGCCTTTATAAGAAAAAAATAATTGTCTTTATTCAATCACTGTGTATCATCAAATTTTTGGGGGTGCGCTTTCCCTTTAAAAGAATATGAACTGAGAGGCAGTTTATCTGTTCGCTTTCCTTGCTGAGTAACAATGACATTTCCAGGTTTAATATGAACACTGGATAAAATCTGCCGAAGCTCGATGGCAGAGGAAGACCATGCGCAGACATTTGAGGAATACCATTTCTCTGTACGAACGTACAATACAGCTCTTTGTATTCTGGCTGAGTTCTCAAACATCTGCTACAAGGGTTCTTTTCCTGGTAGTGGTTATCAATAAAACACTCCTGTAAAGTAGCTGAGTACAGCATGTCACAATTTATTGTCTCATCAGGTTAAGGGAAAGCAAAGTTATTGCTCAACTATCAAAATCTGAATTTATTTGGAGTGATTACAGAGAATATTATTTTCCTTACACAAAAGGAAACAAGATGATACATCACTGCTGGTTATTTATTGTTATATTATTATTTATCACTAGTTTCTAGTATATCTTCGAGAGAAAAAAAACCAGTGACAGTGCTTAGGGCCATCTTTAACGAAGGACAAAAGGGTCCCTTTGCCCAGGCTTAGCTTGGGGCCCACAGCAGCTGTCTGTTGGGTCTCCTCAACAGCCACCAAGGTCTGGAGGCATGCATACATATTTTTATTTAAATAGTGTTAACAGATGTATACAGTATAATAAAAGGCACCTATAATACAGTAAGTGCATTATCGTTGTGGAACAATGGGTATCCATACATTAAGAGATTAGGTCCCTGTCACTTGAAGGGATTAGGTAGAGGTTCACATGGCCCGGTGGCAGTCCTGGCGCTGGCAGACTGTAAAAGAGAAATCAATAATGACAATAAAACCACTAGCAATGCCACCGCAACCACCACTGGAATGTTTCTAGCTTCCCGGAGCTGGACAGGCACTGTCAGATGATTTCAGCAGACCTATGTTTGGGCTAGGGGAAAGTAAGAAGAGGGAAGGTCTATCCCTGAGGTAGAAGTGCATCAGGGGGATGGATGTGATCAGTTCCTGACAATGACACATGCTTTACCTCTGCTGCTGTGGCTAAAATATCTCCTTCTTTGTTCTGGGCACTTTTTAAATGTTTTTTTTAATACTGAGGAAATTTAGTCCTATACCAAGTAGCTGGATGTCTTTGCCTGCCTTGCCTCTGGTACTGCCTCAGCTCAATCTCATTCCTTACTCTAAGGGATCAATAATTTCTATTTTTTGAATACTGGTGAAATTCAGTCTTGCATCAAGTAGCTGGATGTGTCTTCCCTGCCCTACATGTGCGCCTCAAACTCTTCATTACTTGGTGGATATATTCTTCTTTTTTAATATGGGGAGGGCAATCAGCCTTGTAGCATACCAGTGTCTGTGCCATTTTTTCTTCTAATAATAGGGGATATTTAATCATTTACAGCCTGGATGTCTCTGTCTGGCAAAGCTTGTCTGGTGCCTTGCCCTATCTTGCCTCTGTTGTTGCCTCTACTTGCCCTGTACCTCAATGCCCTTCTTTATTCGGGGGATCATTTCCTCTTTTTCTTTATAATACTGGGGTTGGGTTTTCAGTCATGTAGCTGGTTGAGTGTCTTGATCTCCCATAGTAAGAAAGGACATTAATTCTTGTTCTTGTTTTAATATGGGCAGGGGATTCAGTCTTGTGACTGGATGTGTCTGCCTGCAAGTGCCTGCCTTGTCCCCTGCCTCTGCTCCTCAATGACCTTCCATACTCTTTGGCTTAATTCTGTTTTTTTCTCTAATATGGGGGAAGGGCAGTCTGTCTGCCAGTGCCTGCCTTGTGCCAAACCCTGACTCTGCTGCTGCCCCTTAATCTCCTTCCTTACTCTGAAGCATCAATTCTCTAAATATTTTTCTAAACTTGAGGACAATTCAGTGTTCTGTAATGTGGCGTTGGATATGTGCCAGTGTCTACCCAGTGGCCTGCTGCTGCCATATTGCCTTAATTACTCGATTTATCACAATGGCCTAGAAATTGGGAGAGATTTAGTCCCATAGCATGCTACTGGATGTGTGTATACATTGTGCTGCTCTTGCTGACAGTGGTGGTCCTGCAGTGCAAAATAGAGTCTGGATCTCTTCCTAAACCTTGAGATAGTTCTGCTGTAGGTAAAAAAAGTCCAGAAGATATATAATTTAAGGACAAATAGCACATGACATAACAATTTGGGCTTACACAAACAAAAAGTTTAGCATCTAGAATCTATAGTTCCAGCAAGTATCGTATGTATTCCT
Organism: Spea multiplicata; assembly: GCA_009364415.1. Classification (NCBI taxonomy): domain Eukaryota; kingdom Metazoa; phylum Chordata; class Amphibia; order Anura; family Pelobatidae; genus Spea; species Spea multiplicata. Next base: position 12,389 of record VKOC01020232.1, on the reverse strand, counting down.
AAACCCTTAAGGACAACGGGTTGTCATTAAACCCGTTAATGACAATGCATTTTGAGCTCATAAATGTACAGGCTTTGTCGTGAAAGGGTCAAGAACATTTGATTGCACTATTATTTGAATAAGTTCAGCGCGAGCTGAGAACTAGGATTTACTAGGATAAGTAAACTGGTAATCGATAGCATTCAAAAACTCAAGTGTTATCTGAAATATAATTTCATTTTAAACAGTCCCAGGAGTGAATAGCAAATGGGATAGATGTCTATCTGAGGATTGCCTCCAGATAATGGGTACATTTGGTCGCCCAACTGTGGTATTGCAGCAACTGTGTGTGTCTTGCTCCTGCTGCTTTGTTGGCAGACTCATTCTAGATCTTCTGCTTGAATCGATAGTAAGCTAAACGGAATGGCACATGCATTATCACTGCATGTTAGAGGAACAAACACCGCAGCAGAATAAACATTTTAATGTTATTTTTATGTTATAGAAGGCAATCTGATCATAATATTAACTGCTGACAACTCAAGGGCAGGCCAGCAATTTCACTTTGTGGCAATGGATTAAAAAATCTCTATATACTCCATATATGAATAGACCCTCAAAGAAAAACATTTTCACACTCTGCATCCAACAAGCTATACATTAATACTGCAGTATTACTGAATCAATTAATAAATATGATGAGTCTCTATAAATTGGGATATACACGTGGACGATATCTCACAGTAATAAATCCCACGTTGTCATTACCAGGATTATGCAGATTTGAATACATGCATTTTGTTAAAAGTGAATCTTCCTTTGTTGCTAATCTACTGGACTTTAACTCTGCCAGGACTGACAACAGCAGAAGCGTTTGCAAGGGACGACGCTCTGAGAGATAGTGAGATAAATTATAAATTCTGTTAACGGTTATATTTTCTGCTAAGGTAAGCAAAACATGCACCATCAGCAGTAGAGAAGAAGATGACAAGACACAAAGGCAAATGTTTTATGGTTGTTAACCCTTTGTGTTAGCAATCTCTTGGGGTAATGATTGTACAATACACTAGAGTAATGACCAATCTGTTTAGCTCCTTTGAGTTTTCATTTTTATTTTATTTCCAAAAACAAAACTGATCAGCGATCAGCAACTGTGGCTTAGTAGGTCTCAATCCTATGCAACCTCGATGATAGTCTATGAATACAAGTACTCCTCTTTAGGAGAGACAATCGCTCTTTTCGACTTAAATCCTTATGCCCCTTCTCCCCCTCCCACTCTAGAAGCTCAGAATGTTTACTGGCTTATGAGTGTGTCAAAGTGTTTTATAGGCTTAAAACATCTATATAGAAACAGCAGAATATGTGATTTTAAATTATTTTGTGCAAATGAAGATGCATTATTGTTCTTAATTAGTTTAATAAATAGCTGTGAATGAATCACAAGGTCACGTTAAAAGTCTCGATAAAGCTTTACCTGCTAGGTATTCCTGTAGCCACACACCCTAAAACTGTTTACTACACTGTAACACACACACGTCAGAATACACTAACACGTGCTAATACCATACAGTAGCACCATACACACATGCTAAGGCCATACACTAACACACATACTCACTCTAACACCATATACTTACATATACATACACTACACACATGTTCTCCATTCCCCATTATCGCTGCAGCTTGTCAGCTCTCCTTCTCTCTGTTACTTAGCCCTGTCTTTGCTACATCTTGCACTATGCTGGCCTCCCACCCTAGCATTTTGTGACTTTGATGGATGCCTCAGTTGCCAGGATCCTGGATGCTTTGTACCAGCGGCACCCACTTTAGTGCACCCCTGTTGCTATAATCATTACTGATCATACTGCTCAGGTAGTGAGGCAGCTTTCCAAAGAAGGCATTGCGCACTAAGTATACATGGGAACTCACTGGGTTTAAGGAAGAGTCTCCATGTGATGCCCTGCTTCCCTAGGTCTTTGGGTCAATGTCTTAATTTTCTGGGCAGGAGAGTGGTATGTGGCCATGCCCATTTGCTGCCCATACTTTGGCAACTCTCCATCTGAAAAGAGAAAGCTCTTGGTATCCTACTTTGGGAATTTCTCAGGTATGGCACTAGGCAACTAGTGACAGCCATTTTAAGATCTCGTTGTATAGAAAGATTTGTAATGTATTCACATTGGAGAACGAAGATGCTGTACAAAGCGTTGAGCTTGCAAAATGGATTTTTGGCGCCTATATTCAATAACCGGCATAAGTATGTCTTTTACATTCCGTTTTCTAACCAGAAACAAGCCACCTATTTGAAAGCAGAGCTTATCAAATGCTTTGTGAACATAAAGAGTAAAAGAGTGACTATCATTTTCTATGATTATTGTACCTATGCCAATTACAGTTTTTTTCAGAACAAGTAATGCTTTCTTTAAAACAATCTTCATACATTGAACACCATATACAGCAACTGAGACATTGAGACATGCCTAATATTACCGTACTTCATTCCTTTGTACATTAAGGTATTATTTTTTCTAAGCAAATATGGTAAAAATGACAAAAACATGACACTTATGTCTTTACGATAGTAAGTACCCTTGGTCAAGAAGGGGTTAAATGCAGAGGAAAATCCCTTCAAAGTGGGGGCATTTTGATGAAACCAAATTGCTAATTTCCACCTGTCAGAAGATATTTAAATCTTCCCAGTGGGGAATGTCCATGGTGATCCTGATAATTACAAACTGTGGGATGACAATGATAGCCCCGTGTTTGTACCTCTGTCTGCCCTTTTCTTTTATGCGGAAGAACTTGCGTGGGATTGATGGGTCCCAGACAGCAGGGGGGCTGGCAGTTGTGGCAAACATGAATAAAGAATTTAAGACTCCTGATGATCTGACTGCCCACAAACTGGAAAAGGGCAGATAATGTGTTGGCTTCTGTATGTGTAGGAGGACAATTCTCTCCAGAGATACTGCCTCATGGTTCAACAAGTGATCAGAGGAACAATACAGAAAACTATACAATTGTAAACGTATAGGTTAGGATGGGTGGTTTTCAAGAAACACAATGGAGAAGGTGAAATGTGCTTTTAATTGCTGCTCCTGACGTTTCAATTTATTTATAAACATTGTTATACATACTGGTCGGCGCCTACTCAATAACCCAGATAAGTTAGCAAGTGCAGAATGTATTAATAACAATGAAGTAACACAAGATGCAGCAGATCCATCCAGGCTTTGTGAAGGGGACTCCACTACTTAACTTGCCTGAGAACATGTCATTGCGCTTATTTGTGGTTATATGATAGAGGAAATAACCATGATTTTGCACAAAACAGTCATATAGTAACAAACACCTTGTGAGTGACTTGTAGTAAATCATTACATATCAGCAGCAGATGTGTGTTAGTGGCATCTTTGAAGGCCCAACTTGTGCTCTAAGAAGCCTTGAGGTACTGGAGGTGGTGAACCACAGGTATTGCTGCTGCCTGTCTACAGCTTTTGGCAGAGTTGACCACTTTCTGCTTATCCAAGCTCTCTACCTCTACTTTTCCATGTCATCTTGCATCATAAATCTCATCCCATCCAAAACTAAAAACTTAGCTCTCCGCTATACTCTTCTATATCAATACCAGAGATATCTTTGCTACAGCTCAAGTCCTCGACCCTATTGTTTTGGTGTGACCTTTGACTCCATTCCCTCCTTCCTTCTTTGTAGGTTATTACTTCCTAGTTCCTGTGATTTAATTTTTTCTGAGATCTGCTCCTTTTATGACACCATGCAATTGCTAGTACATGAACACTGAACAATGTCAAATTCTGCTCTGCTACACAAGGGCCTCGGGGTTTATGCTACTCTAATCTGATAGGGAATGAAATGGGCTGGGACAGCCAAAACAGCCAAACAACTTTGTATTAACCAAAGAAGTGAGCGGTGTGTGGCATTTGTGTATAGGGATATCTGGAATGTATTACATCAAAAATTATGATTTTATGGATTTCATTCACATCCAATCTCAAGTTATAAAGGAAATCACAACACGCATGTATGCATATGCCACTGGGGGTACTGATGCACTTTATTAATGACTATTAAGACAATAGCCCTGTGTATATTTTATACATCTTACAAAAGGTATCATTCTGCTACCCAGTTGACAATTCATAACAAATATGAGATTTAATATGTTTGTGTTGAAACAGTTATGGCAGTAATGATGCATATTCAATTTCCAGTATTGGTAAATAGCCCTCCACATATTCCTAGTCACCTGTCAAATGCTGATGCCTCTCGTCGATTACTTACCACAATTATAGAAACTTATTTTTATAAGATCACTGACTGAAAACTGTATGTTTTATGCTGGAGTTTTCTTGATGACCTACAAAAACACTATTAAGGCTGAATAATGTGAAGTGACAGCATGAACTTGTATTATTATTATTATAGGCTATTGTATAATATTGGATGCATTTAAGGACACACATTCTGCATATCAAACTTAACCTTAAGAATAGCACAAAATCTACTTCCACTATAAACATTTTACACACTAATGGAAATATTACATTTTTACACATCAATAGATCTTACCTCAAGTTCAATCCTATCAAAAAGCTCCCACAACGAAATACCGTGAACCACTAATAAAACAAAAACTAAAAAACCTAGAAGAACATAAAGAAAAATGTATAAAATAAAAAATATTAGAATCTTGATTGCGATCCAATTGCTCTATCTGGTGTCCCAAAGACAGACTCAAAACATAGATTACTGTCTGCCAAAAAATGTGTGATAGTTCAAGACACAGTACCAGTAATGGGAAAAAAATCAGGTAAGTGAGAACCTCTATGATTCACACAGTCCCATTATAAGCATACAAATTGGTGCAGTATAATGCATTGGAAGATAAAAAAAACAAAACAACCACTCAATAGCATCTCAAAATCTAGAAAGAACATTCCAAGTATTCAAAATGTACCATACCCATTGGGCCAAATGGTCTTATCTGCCATCAAATTCTATGGTTCTATATTTCTATGTTAAATGTAACACTGCCAAAGTGATCTTTTGTAGTCGGGTGTGGAGTAATACCGTTCCGGGAGATCGTTACTTTACGCTCGACTAGCTACAACAGATTGCATTGACACTATTACACTTGCTCAGACCCGGAACACTTTAAAGTAAATCTGGGACAAGGGAGAGGGCTTCTGACTTTAGCTTCCGATTAGCTGAAATGCCTTTAATATATCTGTATGTGTAAATTTGGGATGGATGTTAATTCTAAAGAATCCTTCCTCAGATCCCAGCTGTTTGACTATCTACCGCCCTATCTCTCTGCTTCCTTTTACCTCTAAGCTGCTTGAACGGATTGTGTACAATCGCCTCACTAACTTCCTCTCCTCTAATTCCCTCCTTGACCCTCTACAGTCTGGTTTCAAACCCCTTCACTCTACTGAAACAGCTCTAACAAAAGTCTCCAATGACTTGCTCTCTGCCAAAGCTAAAGGTCACTACTCTATTCTAATACTACTGGATCTCTCTGCTGCTTTCGATACTGTTGATCACCACCTTCTTCTTGACTCACTTGCTTCTATAGGCATTCGAGATACAGCTCTCTCCTGGATCTCCTCATATCTGTCTAACCGTTCCTTCTCTGTCAACTTCTCTGGCAACACATCATCGCCCCTTCCACTTTCGGTTGGTGTCCCCCAAGGTTCAGTCCTTGGCCCTCTGCTGTTCTCTCTTTATACTTCCTCTCTTGGCAAACTAATCAACTCATTTGGCCTCCAGTATCATCTATATGCAGATGATACCCAAATCTACCTGTCTTCTCCTGATCTCTCTCCATCTCTCATGTCCCGGATCACCAGCTGCTTGTCTGCTATTTCTTCATGGATGTCACAACACTACCTGAAACTTAATCTTTCTAAAACTGAACTCATTATCTTCCCTCCCTCCATCTCCACTCCACTACCTGAATTCTCTATCACCATTAACAACACAACTATCTCTCCTACTAACCAGGCCCGATGCCTTGGGGTCATCCTTGACTCAAACCTCTCCTTCATCCCTCACATTCAGTCCCTCGCCAGATCCTGCCGCCTGCACCTAAAAAACATCTCTCGTATCCGCCCATTCCTCACCCAAGAATCCACAAAACTCTGGTTCATTCTCTTATCATTTCCCGTCTAGACTACTGCAACACTCTTCTGGTTGGCATTCCACTGTCTCGACTCTCTCCTCTACAGTCTATCCTAAATGCCGCTGCTAGGCTCATCTTCCTTGCACGTCGCTCCTCTTCTGCTTCCCCCCTCTGTGAAACCCTCCACTGGCTCCCGATTACCTTTAGAATTAAATTTAAGATCCTGGTACTGACATATAAGGCCATCCACAATACTGCTCCTCCGTACATTTCTGACCTCATTAGCAAATACTCTCCTACTCGATCCCTACGTTCCTCCCATGGGCTAAAGCTCTCCTCCTCACTCGTCACCTCTTCCTTTTCCCGTCTACAAGATTTCACTCGAGCTGCCCCGTATCTCTGGAATCTGCTCCCAAGGAACCTTCAGAATTCACCCTCCCTCCTGACATTCAAGAAACATCTAAAAACCCACTTCTTCAGAGACGCATACCATCTTAGCTGCTAGAACATCCTTGTCATCGATACCCCCCACAATACCTCTCACCCTTCCTCTATGCCTTATGTTTGTCACCCCATTTTTCCCTCTAGATTGTAAGCTTGCGAGCAGGGCTCTCTCCCCCAAATGTATCGGTTTGTATTAGTCTGTCAATTCTTGTCTTGTCGTATCCCTTGAATTTATGTATTGTATTAAGCGCTGCGTAAACTGTTGGCGCTATATAAATAAAAGATAATAATAATAATAATAGTCTCAGTCGTGGTACTAACACAAGTTAAAAAGAAGAAAATATAGATGACAATCCTAATGCACTCCTTGTTAATGGAGTCAGTTTGGAAGCATGAGGCTATACCAATGTATGAAATGCTTTTAGTGGCTAGCTGTGACGCTCTTTATTTGACCCTATCACTACATTTAAAGCTTTGTGTATTCCTACAATTAAATTCCTAGTCCTCGCAAAATTCAGTTAACAATGCATGAGATGAATGACTGTAGCCTTATTTTTGGAAATTTGGAAATGTGATTATGCTGTACATTGCATTTGCCTTTATGTTTAAGCAAAAGGGTCATCCTAGCTGTTGCCAATAAATGGATTAGAGTACTAATAGTATTCTGTTGTTGAGTGAATGGAAGACAATGGGTGTGTGAGGGTTTTTATAATATTCAGATAAATCTATAAAGATAAGTCTAAATCTTATGTGTTTTGGGCATTGACATATCCTGTCCTAGGCAGCAGGTGCAGGGGAGTGCCAGTTCCCCTGCTATAAAACCAGGAGGGTGGCCAGATCAAGGCCCCCATTGTCCAGCTGCAAAGTCTCTATAGAGACATTCAAGAGACGGCACACAGAAATATGACGTCATATCCCCGCATGCTGTCTCTTAAAGGTGCGCTCCTTAGCTCATTTCATCGGTGATATAAATTATTTTTGGTTTCATCCTTATGTAGTTGGGATGTCGTCTTTTTTTTTTACGGCATGAAGGTTTCCAGCAAGTGTTTGCAGTCTGTATCTTTAGCTTTATTTTCTTCTATTGGGGAGTTAATGTAGTCATGAAAAGGCTCTTTAAATTCAGTCCACTGGTTTCTTATTCTATTTATCTACAAAATAATTTGTTCCTGTGAAGTACTTTTGCTGTCTCCCCCAAAAATACAGATGTTCCTGCTCCCATTATATATAACATATTTATCTAATACATATATACGATAATACTAATTGTAAACTCTAACATCATTATGTGGGTTTCTTTAGAGATCAGATACGTAAGAGGTATAAAGTAAGCAACATACACAATGGAATGTTAGCAGGGTACATTTTAGAATTGACATAATACTCACATTTGTATTAACAATGTTTTTTCTTATTAATAATACCGCTACCTCTATAAATTGTTCAAGTGGTATTAAGCATGCTTAACACACCTGTATAACGGAGATAAAACTTTAGAATTTTCACAGTTTTGTACAAAGCAGAAAGGAAAGAGAAAATAGGGCTCTATTTAATAATTGGGCCACATTAACAAATATTTAGATGCAAATAATTTGGAGAAACGATTTAGGAAGTGGTTAAAAAAAATTAATTATAAATTGTGATGTACTAATGTCCCTGCCAAGAAATGAATTAATATCTTGCGTAACTCAGCTCATGCTTAATGGAAGCTGCATTGTCGGTAAACAGAATTACCGCTTTGTCTTTGGCTTACAATTCAATTATTTATTTTTTTGTATATAAATATTTGTATTTCTTAATACAATACAATAAACACCAACAGCGCCAAGCAGTGACTGAAACTGCACCAAACCTGCTAGTATCTCACTACCAGCAAAATACAAAATTGTGGGTAAATAGTGCTACCATGTACACAGCAGCATACAGGTTGTACGCACAATCAATACTTAGTTAATTATATAATTCAGGGAATCCATGAACATCAAAAAGAAAACACAAAAACATCACTATAATGTAATATATTTAGTATAGATATGAGGTAGCGAGAAACATAAAAAATGCACTCTTACGGGGAAACTTCACCTCATAGTAGTAAACTCCAAAAATAAGCAATATAGGAGAGTAGGCTGAAAACAATTAGCTCTACTTAACGAGAGAATTACGTTTCTTTGGCTTAACATCTTCCTCTAAATTCATGGCTGATCTGACCATATAAATCAAGGTATGCACCTCTTCAACTGGAAAAAGGGTAGAGCTAAGTCAGAGGTCACGTTGATCTAGATAATTAAACTAAACTGAGGGCAATATGGTGGTGTCTGCAGTCTACATTGGAGGATCGGGAGATTACGTCACCCTAAGTGCCGCCATATTGCCCTCTATTGGCACTTTCGGCACCATAGCACTCCCATTTTGTTGGAACTTGCCAGGTTATATCCATGGAGATGCAGACAAAGAAAGAAGATACCAGGTGAAGAATTAAAGATAGAATAGAAAAAAGAGAAGAGAAGGGAGAAGATAGAAGATGGAGAAGTGGAAGTGGTTGGCAGAGAAGGTAGGGAAACATTCAGAGACAGTGAGAGAGAGTGAACAAGAATGCAACTGTGAGAGAGTGAGTGAGAGTGCGAGTGAATGTGGACCTACAAATTTCGGACAAAAATTCAGAGCTTTTTGCTTTGTTTTCATACGATTCATAGGCGGTCTGATTCGGTAAATTTTCAATTGGTACGAATCCGAATGCACAAGTCTAGTGCTCAGCATCACAAGGGAACAGTGAAACAGAGATCTTCAGGAATAGACCTTGTGCTTTCACTACAGGACCACTACATATAAAGCATATTCGAGACTCCATGTCACGTTCTATGGCTTTTGTAGACCACTAGGATGTTTAATGCTACAGTACATTAAACCTTTTGATGTTTAGCCACCATTGTCTTCATATCCCTTGAGGTACTACAAAGGTAAAGTTGTGATTTACACAGACAGGCTGCCCCATTCTGTTGGGGTTTTTTTTCGCATAGAAACTAATTATCCTAACCGTAAACAAGTGATAAGTGCATTCAGTGTTCCTGTTAAAAAATTAACAAGGGATGAACTAATTTATCACTTCAGACATGATTAAACCTGCTAAGCAAATGGCAAATTGCTTTTTTCAATTTGGTTTCTAATGGATCTGTGTGAATTATCACCAACATAAGAGGGTTAATAATGGCCATGCAGGCAAACCATGACAGGCCTATTCTTTGCTCTGCAACCATACTTCTAAAGCAAACATATGGCAAACTATTTCTACAAGCCAAACGTTTTACAACATAACCCAAAACAGGATTTGACAGTGTCAGGTTTTGCTGCTTCATTTAATTTTGGATTGAATGATGTCTGCCGAATATAACTTAATTGGCATTTTAAAGTGCTTGTTTGCCAAGATTATGACAACGAATGGGAGACACAAACATCCTCATTCACAAGTGATTCACACTAATTTGTTGCTTTAATGTAGATTAAATGTTTTAATTTCTTGTATAATCATTAGTTACTGTATTTAAATCTGTATAACCATTTTGCAACAACATAACACAAGTTGACCTTTATTGCATAAAACCTATTAGTAGAACTTGTCTACACATTCTTTACTCAATGGTCCATATGAGGGGTATATTTATGCACCTGTGTTGTGCAAAGCAAAACCCACTAAAGGAGTAACATCACCGAGATCTGATTGCACCTGAAGAAGAGACCGCTATCTTGTCCCAACAAAAGGTATTAATTCAGACTAAAGACTCCATCAATAACTGTTAATTAACTATTACTATTAAGCAGTTTGGACATGAAAGACATCAAGCACCCACAATGTATGGTCATGGGCTTGTGTCCTTTGAATAATAGCTGCTCTGATGCTACAGAAGAGGTTGCTGCCCTTTCCATTTTTATTTTCGGCTCCACTGTGCGTCTTTTGCATTACTTCAATGCCATCATTTTTCAAGACAACCTAGTGGAAACCTGTGTATCTTGCCAAGTAGGAGACTGTAGGTAGAACTACTGCTTAACTCCTGAAGCGGTCAGACTTGCATCATGTCCAGTAAGAATATTGGCACTCTTTCCTTGCTCTTATCAACACCATCTGTGTTATTAGGAACGCCCTAGCATCATTTGATGATTTGAAGCAGGTTCGGCAAAATGCTGCTACCTCTCGGCAAAGGTTAAATACATCAACACGGAGGTCAAGTACTCAGCTCTGTCTTCTAGAGCCTTAACAGGAAGGCCACTAATACTTTGATAAAAGCTTTGATCGCCTGGTTGAGAATTGGTTTTTCCAATGGTTGTGTTTAAGTCCAAATGATGGCTGCAAATCAACAGTGACCATTTATATTATACTGTGACAGTAATCCAGTATACACCAGTTAACATGAAATGCCATGGCATTCACTGTTTTCTTAGTTTAAATTCTCTCTACCCTAGAGGTGCCTTTTTTTAGTTTGAAAGTATTTTAATTAACCATAGATAAAATATATGCCTTTCAGGCTAGAATCTCTGACTCAAGAACAATATTGTTATATGTACAAAATGTGATTTATATGTGTTGAGACTGAAACTTTCTTACATGGCTACCCGCTGCTCGTCAACAAGCAGACGGAACTCATAAAGGGGCTGCGTCACTGAAAGTTATACAGGATTGATGCAACACATATGCATCTATCGTGTAAACAGCAATGGGTCACATAGCAGTACTTGATCATGCGTTGCCTACTGGTCAATGCCTCTAACCATTTAATAAAACACAAGTGCCCTCCTATAGCCATCAGAAATGTTGGGAGGTATGCCTTTCATTCAGAACTACTCATGAAAATGATACATGAAGGTTGTGCACAAAGACGGTCATTAATCCTTTTCTCCTTTAGCAGATATTCAGTAGCTTTAAAGATGTCACATTTCAAGATAAGTCAGTATGTCCCCCTGAGACCTGAATTATGCAAATTAATACAAGTCTTGTACTTTTAAAAAAGTGTCTTTCTAATTTTGGGATTCGATGTGCATACATTAAATACAAAGTGTGAGATCAGTCTTTGCAGACAATGGCAAATAAGCAAAGCATTAAAAAAAAATAGGAGGAGAAAGAAAAAGCTTTCACCACGGTTTTTTTTTTACTTATTTATTTACACGATACCTGATTTTACCTGTGTCTCTTAATAAATTGATCATTTTTATTTGTTAATACGTATATTAATATACCTCACATGTAAATATTAGCTAAGGGAACAGTCACACATGAGTCTGGAGGCTTCAAGATCAAAAATTATGTACAGTATGTACATTGAAAGGAATTATGCCATGTCAGATCAATAATTCCAGCTGATCAGGATATTCATTCACTGAATCATGTTTTGGTTACCAGGAATGGCTAATTTCCAATATAAAAAGTCCTACGGAATCCAGTTGAACGTTGATCTTAAAGGAGCCTTCGGAGATTTTATTTGTATCCACGCAAAAGTATCACGAACGGCAAAAATGACAGTCTCAGATTTACCATTACATTGATTGATGCAAAACGAAAGAAAATTATGTTTTTGTCAATGCTAACCTACATTTTTATATAGAACACTGTATTTTATGCTCATGGAGAAAAAAAACAGTATTCTTTGTGCATGGAACTTCCCCTTTTCTGAAATTTTAAACTGGGGGCACTGTGTGTTCTTATGTTAAATGTTACACAATGTTACACTTGTATTAATGTTTTCTCTAATTTACGGAGGGTCTTTCCAACAATTACATTTTATATGAATTTATTAAGGTATATATTTTATTAATTTTTGGTTATCGTCTTTTTTTTTTTTTT